>QEPC01015086.1:16750-64017 GCA_003113815.1 Sphenodon punctatus | reverse complement strand
GGCCATGTCTTTTTATTGGGCCCCTTTCCCATTTTGGGGTCCGGCCCCTGGATCCAGTCCCTGCCCTCAAGCACTAAGAGCAAGGTCAGGGGAAGGGAGTGGCGATGGGGCCATGCACACAAGGAAAGCAGACAGATCCGTGGCATTTATCCATAACCTGGACCCTCCTCTTCCTTCCCCCCGACCCCAGCATGCCTGTCCCAAACTCGGACTGGTTTTCAAAGTCCCCCCCCTCCCTGCCCCCATTTCTGGTCGTCTAGACACAAGCTGGATCCCTATGGAGTATCCTGGGGATTTATGATTTGTTCAGTGTGTGGAAACAAAATAGTAATAAACATGACTTGGACCCCAAGGTAGCTAAGGCCTCGAAGAGTGGCCTGCAAGGGAGGCAAAAAATAATAATAAATCTTTCTACTTCCATTCTGCTCTTGCAGTTAAATAAAAAAAAATGATCCTGCCTCGCCTGCCCCCATTCCACTGCCTTTGCTGTGTGGGGGTGGGGTGCTTGCCCCCCACTGAACAGCTGATCAGTGGGGAGCCAGCCAGCCCCACCTGTCCTGAAGCACTGGGGGTGGGAGGGGCTGCCTAGCTCCCCCGTCTTAGGCACAAATCTGCTCTCGTGAAGCAGACGTGTGTCCGCCCAATCCTGCCTGCCCGAGGGGAGTGATTTCCCAGTTCTGATGAGAACCCCTTGCTAATGAGGAGACGGTGGGAGCCCTGAGCTTGTGGGATGCTACTAAGGGGTTTTCTCACTCCTAGGGCTCTTGGTGTTCTGTCTCATTTGAATTTTTCTCAGCTGCCATAGGGTGCCCTTCAGGGACAGGGCGGAACATAAATTGAAAATAATAATGGACACAAGTGGATGAAACTTGTGTGCCAGGCTTTTTGTCAGCACTGGGTGCTATCATTGCTATTATTTCTCTGTGCTTTCAGCATTCAAAGTACTTTACAATCTGCATCTAGTTCCCCCTCGCAACCATCCTGTGAAAGAGGTGGTGGTTACTCCCATTTTACAGATGTGGGAACTGAGGCCAAGCAAGAGGGACTTGCCCCAAAGTCACCGGGTGAATTCCTGTCTAAGACAGGATTTGAACCTTGCTCCCCCAGGTGCCAGTCAAGCACACAACGCATTATAGCGGGGGAGAGAACCTGAGGGGGGGGAGGGGACGGCAAATGTGACCCCTGGCTAGTTTCTGGTCTGTGTCAAATCTGTTCTATGTGGTCCCTTCCCAGTTCCTGAATCTGGGTCCAGTTTCTAACCCCCCCCCAGCACTGAAAGACAGAGCTCAGGGTGCAGAGATTAGGATATGTATGTAAGGACGGGGCAGATCCATGATCCGAGCCCCTCTTCTTGAGTGTTCCCCTTAAGCATCCCCACCCCCACCTCTCTGTGGCCCTCAGAGGCCCCCCCCACTCTATTGAAACGATCAATATAAAGCCCCCCCCCCCAAACCCCTACAGAAACAAGGCTTCCTTTTATTTTATGTCCATGTTTTATTTTGTACAAGTGTAGGTTAAATGATTTCTAAAGCAGAGGCTGTTGGATTCTTTTGTCTTCTCCAGCCCTGTAATGTGGGTGTACCAGTGCTGGATCCTTCTGGGGGTCTTCAGTAGGTTGGGTGGTCTAGGAAAAGGCTGATTCTTGGTCACAGGCTGAGTCTACCATGCAGCCCTCTGAGGAATGAGAAAGCAAAAGCATGAAATGGGCAACCTACCTCTCGACAGTCCTTCCTTGGGTGCTGAATCCCATTGTCCCACGTTCAGAGGGACAAAGCCCGTGTTTCAGAAGAGAGATGGGAAAAGGCCAGTACTCCAGCCTCAGGCCTCTTTCCTGGTGGCCTCCCAGGAAAAGTCCTTGAGTGGGGAACGGGGAGATGACGCAATGAGAAGACACTCGGTGGAAGGAGAAGCAGGAATGTTGGGAGGGGTGTGTGAGGGGTGGAGCTTATTGATTGAGGGGGTGGGGCTTGTCCCCCTGGCCTCTGGAAACGTTGGGAGGCCTAGGGTTATCTGTGGCTGTGTTGGATCCTGTCGGGCTTGGCTCTTCAGCTGGTGTGAGCCAGCGTAGTTCTGTAGAGAACGGGGCTCCACCTCAAGCTGCACCAGCGTGAGGGACTGATGCACGGTGTGTTACGAAGGACTCGATATAACCAGGGACCTGTGTTGGCTGCAAATCGCGCTGTCCCTCGCTGGTTCAGCCATCCCGCACGGTGATGTGTGGCCCTGTGGCACCGCCAGGGACCGGCTGCAGCGCGGGTGAGCAGGCAGCAGTGGTCCAGCGTGGGGCTTGGACGAGGCAGCTCAGGCTTCCGGGGGATTGGGGGGGGCGAGCAGGTGTTTGGGTCGGGGGGAAGGAAGCACAGGACTAACGGGTGAGAGCTCAGAGGGGCTCGAGGGCCGGGGGTGTCTCTCTCCTCTCCGCCGCTCTGCATCCATGTGGCTCCAGCTGCTCAGCCTGAAAGGAGCCTGGGGTGGTGGTCCTGGATCTAGGGGGCTGGGGAGGAGCCTGGGGAGTTTGGGGTCCTGGATCTAGCGGCTTGGACCGGGATCGTGGATCTGGGAGGCTGGGGAGGAGCCTAGGGAGTTTGGGGTCCTGGGTCTAGGGGGCTGGGATGTGGTTCTGGGGCAGGGGGGGCTGAGGAGCAGCCTGGGGAGGTTGGGGTCGTGGATCTGGGGGGCTGGGGAAGTTGGGGTCCTGATCTGGTCTGTGTCAAATCTGTTGGGAAAAGCATTCTGACGCTTTCCCCATCCCACTTACTGACACGGGTCCCCCCCCACCCCCATGCAGAGTGCCCTGATGGCCCTATGCTCCCGAAGGGGCGGAGTTGCATCAGAAAGGGGAGGGGCAGCTCCTTTGCTCCGCCCCTGCTAGAAGGAGGTAGCACGTGTCTGCTGGGGGTAGAGGAGCACTCACGACGGGTGGGGGGGGAGGGTTCCCTTGGCAGCAGCAGGCAGGAGGGGGTCGTCTCAGATGAAGCAAGCATTCGTATTTCAGCGCCGGGCCACCGCGTGCCAACTCACCGTTGCCGCAGCAGATGCCGCCAGCGGCGCAGGTTCCGCTGTTCCCGCACGGTTTCCTCCCGGACTCGCAGGGCGTCGGGAGGTAGTTCTCTTCTTGGCACCGCAGCGTTTCCGCCGTCCCGAAATAGCATCCCAGCTCTTCCCCGCAGCAGATGTTGGGTCCGAAGCAATGGCCTCTGTTCCTAGGGCCGCAGGGGATGCACTGTGGGCGAGAGGGGAAAAGCATTGGCCCAAGATGACGTCTGTTCTCTGCCGCCTCGGAAGATAGAACGAGAGGGAACGGCCAGAAGGGAGATTTGGGCTCGAAAGGGGAAACGTCCCCACTGTAAGACGGGCCGGGCAATGGGATAAGTTGTCCACGGAGGCTGAGCGATCTCCCGCCTTAGATGGTCTCAAAACCCTGTTGGGAAAGTATCCTGTCGGCAGCGCGGCAGGCTGAGCACGGCTATCCTGCATGGAGCAGGGGGTTGTCCCCACTCCAACCCTGCCCTTCTATGACTTCCAGTCTAGGGCAGGGGTGGGGATTCGGCAAATCTGGCCGATGACTCTTAATTTGGCTCCTTTCCAATGGCTGGATCTGGTCCCTTCTCAAGTGCAGAAATGGTGAGCTGGGGGCAGAGATAGGGTCATACACTCAAGGCTCGGGGATGGGTGAGGGCATTGAGCCAAGGTCTGGGCTGTCCTTTTCCATCCCCCCATCCAGAGGACACCCCTTAACCTAGGGGTGGGGAACCTCCGGCTTGGGGGCTGTCCCACAGCTAGCTTTTTATTTGGCTGTTTTCCAATTCCTGGATCTGGCCCCTGGATCCAGTTCCCACCTGCAGGCGCTGAAAGAGTGAGCTCAGGGGTAAGGAAGCAGGGAGGAGGGGATGCGGACAAGATTAGGGCACAGATCCATGATCTGAGCACATCCCTTAAGCATCCCCGACTCAGAGCTTGTACTTCTTTTCAAAGAGGCGCCTGGGAGGGAGAAGGTTCCTCCACCCTCGCTGTGGTCACAACTATGTTGAGATAATAGTTCCAATGAGGTTTTTTATTGAGTCTTGAAGCTCTCCAGACCTCTTAATGGATTTCAATGCATTTTGGCTGGAGCCCTTTGCATTGGTGTTTGCCTTTGCCAGCAATTATTTAAACCACGTCCTATTTTTAAATAGTTTAGCACAGATCTGGCTTGCAAGGGGGACTCGGGTGCTTTTGGAATTAATGTCCCCTGACAGTGACAGAAATTGAGTCAGTGTCCTTCGATTTGAAACTGGCTAAAAAACTAGATAGATACAGTCCAGCCCCTCAGGCCCTTGGGCCAAATCCAGTCTCTGTCTGGGGAGGACAGGGTCCAAATATTGGATCCCTCCCCTATCCTTGAGTGTCTGCCCTCCTCTCTGCTCCCTTCCTCCTGAAATCACTCTTGGTGCTTGAAGCTGGAGAGTAGCAGGATTTGGAAAAGGGACCAAATAAAATCAAGCCACCAGCTAGGTTTTGCTTATGGGTTGGAGATTTCCCACTGCTGATTTATAAGCCAAGGATTTACTATCTGCTGTAGCTCTGCAGGAGATTCTGGTTCTGATGCAGGAATAGCTAAGTGAGTTGCTTTGGTCTATGTGGTTGAATCATAGAGTTTAGGGTCAGAAGCAGAGTTCTTAGTTTTCTCTGCCAGTGAGATTTTACAGGCAGAAATTTCCCAGAAAAACGCCCCCACGCGCCTGGAATTCCACATTTTTCTCTGGGAAAGCATGAAAAATGAATGTGAATCAGGCTTTTCTGGGAAATTTCCACCTGCAAAAAATCAGTGGCCGAGAAAACTAGGAACGCTTGTCAGAAACGACCACAGATCATCCTATGACAGGCCCCCAAGTGCCATCCTACAAATCTCCATAGAAACCCCAAAAGCCGCTCCCAGAGGAGGCAATTCTAGTCTGCTACAGGCAAGGAGCAAGGCAGACCGGCAGGGAATGAATAAGAACATAAGGAGTACGATACCGGGTGAAACCAATGGTCCATCCAGCCAAGCATCCTGTCCCTGACAGTGGCAGCCTCAGTTAACTTTACAGAAGTCACAACGGGCGAAAATGGCGTCGTCCATGTCCTGCTATTCATCCCCCAAACCCAACCGTCGCATCCTCGCCTTGGCAAAGAGCTATTTCACTTCTATGAACTTATCCAATAACCTGTATCGAGTAACCTTTATCTAATCACCCATCCGATTTTCATAACCTATGCTCTTATAGGCTATCTAATAACTTGTCCTCTATGAACGTATCCAATCCTTTTTTTAGCCCAGTTATGCTATTGGCCTTTGCAAGATCCTCTGGCAATGAGTTCCGCAGGTTAACGGTGCGTGGCATGAAGAACTTCCTTTTTTTGGTTCTAAATCGACAGCTAGTTAAAGTCCTAGTTCTAGCATTAGGAGAAGGGGTAAATAAGTGTCCTGTTTACTTGCTCCTAAAATGGTGAACAGTTCGATTCCGAGCACATTAGCATGACCTGCCAGTCAAGCATCAGAGTCTCCGGCTCCGACCTGGCCACCATCATTCATGCTTTTGTTACCTCGAGACTGGACTACTGCAACGTGCTCTCTGTGGGGCTGGCCCACGGTCCGGACGCTGCAGCTGGGGCAGAATGCGGCGGCCTGGCTCTTTACGGGGTCGGGTCGCCGGGAGCACGTTACACCAGTGCTTCATTCTCTGCACTGGCTGCCTATTCTCTTCCAGGCCAGATTCAAGGTGTTGGTCCTTACCGGCCTATCTGCCGGACTGCCTCACTCCCCGGGTCCTCAATCGGCCCCTGCGGTCTGCTGGGGGCGCCGCCTTGGAGGCTCCCTGAGTCAATCGGGGGCCCACTATGGAGTGGGCATTCTCAGTGGCGCGGCCACACCTCGGCTGTGGAACTCCCTCCTGGAGGAGGCTCGCCTGGCCCGGCTGACTTTTCGTCGGGCTTGTAAAACCTGGCTGTTCCGCCAGGCATTTGGTGGCGGGGACGGATCAGGGAGGGATGGGGTGGGGGTGGGGGGGTTGTTTCCTGTTTATATTTTTATGGCTTCACAGCATTGTTTTATGTTGCTATTTTATGTTTTATATTTTTGTTGTAAATTGTAAGCCGCCCCCGCGGTGCTCCGCAGAAGGGGCGAGGTATAAAATTGTAAAATAACCAAATATAAATAAATAAAATTCCAAGGGACCCCCCCTCCGCGCCCCTTTCTCTGCTCCTCACTGTCCCATTATCCAGTGATGCAGGACAAGGGGAGCTGTGTACTGCATTATTGGATTGGGAAAATATATATAAACCATTATTCCCCACGGGGAAAATGCAGTGAGCACCGGTCCCTGATCGTATGAATTAATGGCTATGGGGCCGAAGGGAAAAATGACCACCTCCTGTTTTAAAAGCTGGGCTTCTAGGCAGTGACGAAGCAAGAAGTTTTTGCAGCCTGTGCTGCCTCTCTCAAGCTGTCTGCCTCCTTCAGCTGCAAGACGAGTCAGGCGCTGAAATCCGTTGCCAAGGAAGGTTGCGGGATCTCCTTCCTCGGATGTTTTTAAAACCCCAGCTGTAGAAGCTTCTGTCTGTGATGCTGTAGATACAGACCAGCTTGCTTTGAACCAAGGCTGTCTTGAGATCCCTTAGAATCATAACCTCCGACCTCGCCACTGTCACCCGTGCCTTCGTCACCTCCAGGCTGGATTACTGCAACGCGCTCTACGTGGGGCTGCCCGAGAAGCTGGTCCAGAGGCTGCAGCTGGTGCAGAATGCCGCGGCTCGTCTCCTTACGGGGGGGGGTCTCAGGGAGCACATGACACCTGTGCTCCGGACTCTGCACTGGCTGCCTATAAAGTACCAGACCAGGTTCAAGGTGCTGGTCTTAAACTTTAAAGCCCTCCACGGCCTGGGCCCTGCTTATCTGCGGGATTGCCTCACTCCCCATGTGCCCATACGACCCTTAAAATCATCCGTGGGAGCCTTTTTGGAGGTTCCCCGGGCGAGGTGGGTGGCCACCGATGTTAGATCTTTTTCAGTGGCTGCCCCTGTGCTGTGGAATTCACTCCCGGAGGAGGCTCGGTCGGCCCCCCACCCTCCTGCTATTTTGGCATGTATGTAAGACCTGGCTGTTCGCCCAGGCTTTTGGCAGGGGGAGGGTTCCCCGCATATTGTATTTTTAAATTGTTTTAATTTTTTAAAATTGTTTTATTGATTGTTGTTCGCTGCCCCGGGCTGCCCTGTGGGCAGGAGGGGCGGGATATAAATTTTAAAAAATTAAAAATAAATTTTAAAAAATAAATAAAGTTTTACAGCTGGAAGGGATCTCAGGATCATCTAGTCTAGTGCTCCTAGGCAGGATACCCTCTACCCTACAGAAGGGGTTGGGGAACCTCTGCCCCGAGAGCCAAATGCAGCAAGTTTGATCTGGCTCCTTTCCAGTTCTTGGCTCTGCCCCTAGATCTGCTTCCTTACCGCCCCCCTAGCCCTGAAAAACTGAGCCCAGGAAACAGGAGCAGAGATGAGGGTATGCGCATAAAGACTGGGGGCAGATTTGTAGAACAGATCCTACCAATCATTTCTGTAGCACTAATAGGCATATGCAACGCTTTATAGTCACAGATTTTTGAAGACAGGTAAGGATGACAGGATTGAAGATGGGATTTTTGCAATCCCAGCGGCTTTACAATCTAAGATAAGCATGGGTGAGGGGAACAGAGGGGACAAACAAAACACACATATTCCCATTTTACAGATGGGGGAACTGAGGCTGAGACCCAAGGCCACCCAGCGAGTTCATGGCTGGGGCAGGATTTAAACTCTGGCTTCCCAGGTCTAAGTTCCCATCCTCTTCCTGAGTTGCACCCCTTAACTACCCCCCACCCACAGTTTCTATGCAGCTCTCAGAGCTTGTAGTAATTTCCTGGGAGGAAAAGTTTCCTCACCGGTGATTTACAGCATCCCGACAGATGCTCATCCAGCCAGATTTTGAAAGCATCCAAGGAAGGAGATTTCACCGCCTCCCGGGACAACTTATTCCATGGCTCAATACTTCTTGCAGTTTTTTCTAATAAGTGAAATCTACGTTGCTGCAATTTAAGCCCGTTCCCTCTTCAATTTAAGCCTGTTCAGCCTCCTGCGTCAGCAGAGAACAAACGTTCCCCAGCCTTTTGGTGACCTCCTTCTAGACATTTGAAAACTGCTTTGATGTTGTCCCTGAGTCGTATTTTCTCTAGACTGAACGTATTTGGGTGCGATGTTCTTCCAATTCTATTCCATTCTTCTTCTGACTCTGCATTCGTGTCTTTCCCAAACCTTAGTTCCATTGCAACCGTATGTAAACCATCACTTACCTTTCTGACCTCCATGTCCAGGACAGAGCGTTTCCCACCGATGGGGCAGTTCTGGATATAGCACGCTGAAGAGAGAGCCAGAAGCCACAGCCAGCAGAAGGCTAGGGTGTTGTAAGACATGGCTGCTCCCATTAGCTACTCCGCTCTCCGACCGCTCCGGGAAGCTCTTCAGGTGTTCTGCTGCTCTCCTACACCGAACGCTGGTTTATATAGCGCCAGTGGAACCTGTTTACCACCGTCACTCATTTTCCTTAAGAAGGACAAGGCATTGCTTTCCACACCAAATGTCTCCGCTAATGATCTGAGGTCGAGGATGTGAGGTTTGTGAAGGACGGGTAATTTTCTTCCGACATGTGTCAAAGGCCAAGAATTCCCTTTAATTGACAGAATCTTTGGAGGTCGCTAGAGGTCAGTGCATTGAATGCACTCTGTCCACCTTTCCTTAGGTTTTCAGGGAAGGCCGTTTTCCTGATGTCCTCTTTGCAACTGGCACTTTGCTCCTGCGGAGAGGGAAAAGGTGATCTCCTGGTTACATCATGCACAGAAAATACACCAGCTCTGTGTGACTGAATAATTCTCCTCTGAGAAGCCAATAAGGCCCCAGACATCAGCTGCAGCTTGGCAGAGGAACGAACAACCGCAAAAGAGACCGTGTAACCTAGTGGATAAGATGTCAGACTGGGGGGCCGGGGTTCATTCAGAGGCAAAATTATAGGGGCGGAGGCATGTATCTCATCTAATTTTTTGAGCAAGGGAGATAAAAATGTCTCTCTCCCACACAAGTTTGGACTTAATGTGCCAGTGGACGACGCTCAGGACTATGTAGCATGGTTCCTGGCTTTTGTCAGACCATTAAAAGAAATATTGTTTGTATAGCTTCCGCTAGCTGTGGATCATCCATGCCCAGTGTGAGTTTTGTGCGCCACAGTCTGTCAGAGCTCCGCTCCAGAGCCCCGCCCTTTAACTCCGGGTCCAGAGCAAAGGCTCCCCAAAGCTCGACTATGTGACTCCATTTTGAGGCTTAATTCTCATTCCATGAACCTGGAAAGCAACAAAGACAGTGGAAATGCTGAGGGGGTCATGACTCAATTCACAGATGGCCAACTCCACTTGGGATCCTTTGGAAACCTCTGATATAGAAACTCTTGTTCATAGTTCTTGGGATCCCTGGTCCAAATTCCAGTTTGATGGCCCAAGACAGGGAGGGACTGTTAAACGGTCTGCTCTTAACATGGTGTTAGAAGTGAGCCTTTTCAACAAAAAACAAACAAACACCTACTTTCATGCCTTGTTGTAGCTCGCCTGCAGCCCTTGTTCCAATTCAGGAATGGTGCGACCGCACCTGGAATATTGTGTGCAGTTCTGGTCACCCCATCTCAAAAAAGACAGAGCTGAACTAGAAAAGGTACAGAGAAGGGCAACAAAAATGATCCAGGGCATGGAAGGGCTTCCGTATGAGGAGAGGCTTGGTAGGTTGGGGCTGTTCAATTTAGAGAAGAGATATGATAGAGGTCTATAAAATCATGCAGATTTCGGCACTCGTGCTCCAACTGTTGCGGGAGCCACCCAGCAACCTCATGTCCTCGACCTAGATGGCGAGGTGGATGAGGCCGCTTTGGACAGATTGGGGGTAACCAAAAAATGGGGCAAAATAGTTATACGACACCCCGTCCTCAGAAGGGGACCGACCCCAATCCTAATTGAGACCTTAGAGAGGGCGTTACAGGGGCAGCCGGTGAGAGCCGAGGTTGAGTATGTAGTACAGGGTTTTAGGAACGGTTTCATCATCCCTGCTGGCCCAGTGCACCAGGTTAGGGCAGCACGTAACTTGAAGTCCATCGAAGGCCGCGAAGATTTGGTTCGGAAAAAGATAAGGATGGAAGTCGAGGAAGGGAGAGTGGCAGGCCCATTTGCAACCCCTCCCAGGGCTAACCTTGTGGTCTCCCCTCTTGGTATAGTGCCAAAAAAGACACCGGGCGAATTCCGGATGATCCACCATTTGTCCCACCCTAGGGGCGGATCGGTAAATGATGCTATACCAAAGGAATTGACCAGCATTAAATATGCATCGTTTGACCAGGCNCCTGGCGAGACCTCTAGCTTGGCAATTCTCTAGGCTGGTCTTTGGGCTCATGAGAGCCAGTGCTCTGCTTGACCCCTGTCACAAGAAAAAGACCTGCTACCAAGGCAGAGTAGGTTGCCTATCTTGTTGTTAAACCCACCAAGCAAAGAGCTGGGCCATGATGTTTAAGAAAAAGCTGAAATGGGCACCCCCCAAAAAAACAGGTAACGGGTCAAATCCACAGTACGGAACTGACAATGACTTGGGTGAAGGGAAGACGCATCAAGTTTGCAGATGACGTAAAACTGGAAAGGGGGGCGTGGGGTAGCTAACATCTTGGAAGACAGAACTAGAATTTAAAAAAACCCTGATAGGTTGGAAATCTGAGAGGAACTCAGTAAAGTGAAACTTAACTGAGATAAATGCCACGTTCTGCATTTAGAGTAGAAAACCCCAAATACAAATAGAAGATGTAGGATAGATACCACCTGGCTTGGCAGCTGCACACGTAAAAAGGACCTAGGGATTGTGGTCGATCACACGCTGACATTGAGTCAGCAATGCGAGGTCGCTGCAAAACAGTCTAATGTAAGTTTAGGCTGCATTAACCCAAAGTGTTGTCTCCCAAGTCAGCATAGGTAATAGTGCCACTCTCTTCAGCACTGCTCAGACCTCGCCTGGAGTACTGTGTCCAGTTTTGGGCACCTCATTTTAAGAATGCCATTGACAAACTGGAATGGGGGTCAAAGGAGAGCGGCAAAGAGAATAAAAGGGTCTGGAAGGCAAGTCTTATTTATGTGGAAAGGTTGAAGGCACTGGGTGTGTTTAGTCTAGCAAAGAGAAGACGAAGGGAGACATGATAGCGTAGGTCTTCAGATATCTAAAGGGCTGCCACCAAGGAGGCAGGAAACTGTTCTTCATGGCTACCGAGGACAGGACTAGGAATAATGGGATCAAACTACAAGAAGGCAGATTTTGGTTAGATATCCGTCATGGGGAAAAGGGGCCAACACAGACATTTGGGGTAATGGGACACAGAATTTAGGGTACTGGGGGTAAATTTGGCTACTAAGAAGGACAGCTAAAGGTAAAGATTAGAAGATTGTGAGCCTTACCACCCTGGTGAACTGGTTTGGCAGGGTGGGGGGACAGGAAAACCCATTATTAGGCAGAACAAGCATTTTCTTGCTAAGGTAACACTCAGGGGGGGATCTGCAACCAGCTCAGAATAACAAAAGGAGCAGGAGGGGGAAGTGACCCGATCCTCCTGCAAAGAAAAGAAGAGACAGGATCTCTACGCTCTCTCTTCCATCTTGACCAGCAAGGAATAAAGCAGCTTGCAGGAGAGGCTGCACAACCATGAACTAGAGACTTTCCAAGTCACTAAAAGAACTGAGTCCAGCCTCAACACCAAGGCCGCGAGAGACTCTGATGGACCTGGACTGTGCCTTACGGTAAGAGGACAGTTAGGGAACTTCAGTGGGGTTTAGAATGCGTTTGCTTTATATTTGATTTTTGGACTTGAACTATCTGATCAACAGCCTTATACTTGTATGTACTAAATAGATGTTTTATAACCAAGCCTAGCGTGCTTGTGTGTGTGTTCGGCCTTGGAGGGGTTCACTAAGGGGGTACTCTAGCTAGGTGAGAGCCTAGATGGACCTTTTTCATATAAGACAACCCCACCGTGAAGTCTTCCAAGCTACGGGTGCCCAGAGAAGGTTCTCTGAGTTACGGCTGGGCTGGGAGATCAAGGGGAGGCGTTTCTGGGGGTGTGGACCTTCGAAAGCTCCCTGATTGCGGCGAGGGTTGCTGATCGCTTGGGAACCCACGTGGGCACAGGCAACTGGGTTGCGGCTGGCCTAGTGGGCATTCGGGGGACAACCTAGACCAAGAGGTGGACCCCGATCCCGGTGACAATATCAGGAAAAGGTTTAACAGGAAGAGCTGTTCTGCAATGGAATAAGTTGCTTAGGGGTGTTGTAGGCTCTCCATCACTGGAAGATTTCAAAAAGAGGCTGGAGCCATTTGTCAGGGATATTCTAATGGTGGCATCCTGCATCCCAGTGGGACTAGATGACTCTGCCATTGCTTGGCACCGGTTGCTAATTTTCTACATGTAGGAACATCTATGCTTTCCAACAAGAAGCTGGACGATTAGAAGAAAAAAAGAGACGGACCTTGCACTCAGGATTCAATGTCAATAGTCGATGTTGCTAAGAGCTAACACGCAATATAAACCTATCGCGAAATTAGCCTAGCCCCATTAGCTCAATTAAGATCTCCCTCAGCATAAATTCTGCCTCTGCGGACAATATCTGGGAAATCTTAGGCTTTATCAGTTGTATTAGCGTTCCGAGGCGACCGTCCATGACCCTGACCATAACCTTGACCTGGTTAATGGAGGACCAGCCTCTGAGCAATTGTTTTAAATCCGTGCCCTCTGTCATCTTCTTTCTCTAGCTTGAATATTGACCACTCAGGGCACGTCAAACGATGGAGCGGGTCAGAGAGGATGCCTCTCCCTTGCCCTGCAGTCTGAGCAGGATCAGCCAGCCAACATTGAGGGACGTGCTCATTAAAAAGTCAACAGGCCGAATGCAGGAGAGAAGAGTCATAGGAGAAGACTCTGGAAGGTACCGTTCTGTTGACCGTTCCTCGCTTATCAGGGATTTACCGAGTCTGTGGCTCGAAACTTCTGGGAGTTGCCTGCCGCTGCTGTTTCCAACGGTGCCCAGGCACCTTCCAGTCCAGAGAGGAGTGTCTGATTTCCTCGCTGCTCTCCCATGGGGGTCCCCCCCCCCCAGCTGCATTTTTAAAGTCGTGGGAGAAAGCTTTCCTGACTAAAAACGCGCTCAGGTCACGATTCAGAGCTTGTCCACGAGGGTAGAAATTGGGAGTAAGTAACTCATTGGAACGGCCAATAAGGTCTTGGACTTAGGAGACCCCCACATTTTTAGGGTGTTTCCAATCCCATAACTGTAAATGGGTGGATCTGTCCCCGGGTCAGTCCCTGCGAGATCCCTGCTCCTTACAGGACCAGTCCCCACGGGCATTAGCTCTTCTCCATGGTTTCTTCCGCCAGGCCCAGCCCTCTGGCTATTGTACCCAGGGCTCTCTGGCCAGGCCCCATAGCCAGGTGCAACCCTCTGGCCCTACAACCTCCCAGCAGGGCTTCTCCCCAAGCCCCTGCTGCTCCAGGCTTGGCTAGCCGGGCACCATCCTCAGCAGCCAGACCTGCCCCCTCCCCTTTAATCCAGGACACTTATGGAAAAGGCATGATGTGGGGCCGCTTAGGTTCCAGTGCACTTGTCTCTCGCTCCTTCTCTGGCTCCGCCGGGTTCTCGGCCGGGCTGCAGCCGTGCCCGACTCAACGGGCGGCTTGACTCGGGTCCCCTAGCCGCCCTTGAGAGGCACCTGCCTAACGGGCCTGCGTGCTCCCAAGCACTCGAGCAAGTCAAAGCTCAGGAACTGTAGATTTGTAGGGGGAAAAACCCCCCACAAACACAATTCAAACAAATCCGAAGTGAACACATTCCCTCAGTGCTTCCCTCCCTTCCAATCTCGCTTAAAAAACAACCTTTTTTCTTTTCTTTTCTTTCTTTTTGAGGGTTTCCCTTCGTCCCTCATCTCCGCAGGCTGCTGTCCTTTCATGCAGGGCCCCCTTCTCCTAGGGGGGCCAGAGATGCACATTTCCAAGGCAATTTATGAGAAATACAGCTTGCAGGGTGGTGCAGCCCTTCAACTTATGTATTTCTCATAAGTGCCTGCTAAAATTTGCATACCTGTCCACCCGTACCTTCTCCCCTGAAATGATGCCAAGCATGTGTTTGCGCCATTTACGATTTCTCAACTTCCTGAATGTCTCCCTACGTCCCCCTCTCCTTTGACTCTCCCAGATTGTAAGACCCTCAGGGCAGGGACCTGTATCTGATTAACAAGTGTTCGGGTACATTGCTGACGTTATACAAATACTGCTACCACTAATAAACGTGGGCACAAATAACACTGTGTACCGCAGGTGGAATATAGCAGTGCCTGCACGAGCAGAGCCTCAGCGACTTGTAGGGATGGAACTATCGGTATCCCGATAATGCAGATAATTGCCGATATCGGATTAATCCGATAATATCGGTATCGGTATATCGTTTTTTTAACATTGCCGATTTTTTTGATCTTTAACATTGCAGCCATTTTAACAATGCCCGCAATGTTAAAGATCCGAAAAATCGGCAACGTTAAAAAACCGATATACCGATAAATCCGATATTGGATAAATCCGATAAAACCGGTAACCGATCATTCACCTGGAGTCCCACCCTACTAAATGGAGTGATGTTCATGAGCGTCTGCAGACTTCAAAGAGGACGCATGTTAGATCTGGGTGGCCAGACTTATCCGGGCCCGCTGGGCTGGGAACCAGCCTTGGAATGTCCAGAGGATTGCATTGTCTTCCCCAGCAGGAGTTGGTCCAATCACAGCGATCGTCTGAACGACTTAGTCTCCATCTCAGACATCTGGGACCAACATGGCACCCACACTCTCTCCCTAGAGGCCAAAGGGCATTGGAAGATGGCGCAGCAGTAGATGAGGGGATGATCCCATGGTGCACCATCCTATACTCCCCCTGCCATGGACCACAGGACAGAGGGATTGCACTGAGCTGGCCTTTGCAAGTGACATGTCCCCGGTGTGAGCGTTGGGGAAGCTGGGCTCTCCAGCGCTCCCGGCCAGTTCTTGTGACTTGCAAAGGCCGCTTTCTCGGCTCACGTTGCCTCTGAGCGACGGACCGGTCTGGGCCTCCCCGGTTGCCCGTTGCCACGGAGCTATTTGGCTGGCCCCGCACGGCACGTTCCGAGTTTCCTGGCAGTGCTCTGTGTGTGGTTGCTCCGTGGCTCACGGGAGCGTGCATTCCCCCACGCCACTTTCAGACGGGCGGGCGGCTCCGCGGTGCCTGGGTGGCCGCGTGGGGTAACATCTCGTCTGAAAACACCCCAAGAGAGAACAGGAGAGAGAGAGACCATCTATCAAACCAGCTCCCGGTGCATCTATTGGTCAGATCACTTCAGTGTCTTGGCTAGGATTTTGTTCCTTTTCTAGGCAAGACCGAACCTTCAGGGAAGTCCACGGGAGTAAGAAGCAAGTGATACTATTTAAATGATAGAATCATAGAATGGCAGATTTGCCAAACTCCAGCCCCTTGCTCCGAGGCAGCAGGATGTCCTCGGCCTCCAGCATCCCAGACAAAGGTTCATCCAG
This sequence comes from Sphenodon punctatus, assembly GCA_003113815.1. Taxonomy (NCBI): domain Eukaryota; kingdom Metazoa; phylum Chordata; class Lepidosauria; order Sphenodontia; family Sphenodontidae; genus Sphenodon; species Sphenodon punctatus. The sequence continues at coordinate 48,354 of QEPC01015086.1, read as the reverse complement.
CTGAGTTCTGCAAACATCTAAGGAGGGTGATCCCACAACCTCCCTGGGCAACTTCTTCCTTTGCTCAACAGTTCCTACAGCCAGAGAGGTTTTCCAAATATTTAACTGAAATCTACGTTGCTGCAATGTAGGCCCGTTCCCTCTCGGTCTGTCTTCTGAGACAAATGCTCACCATCTTTTTGGTGGCATCCTTTTAGATATTTGAAAAGAGCTCTTGTGTTCCCTCCCTTAGTCCTCTTTTCTCTAGGCTAAACATACCCAATTTCATAGGTGACTGGAACCTGTCAATAGTTGTGGAGAGGCACAGGAATGGAGGCTGGACGGGGGGACCAGGCAGGGGTTCTGTAGGGCTTCCAAAAATCAGTGAGGGGGGAACGTGCCCCCTCCGCATCCCCTATACCCAATTCCTTAACCTCTTTAAAAATGTTTATTTATTTATTTATTTATTTATTTATAATTGCATTTGTATGTCACCCCCTCCTGCTACAAGCATCTCAGGCTGGCTAACAGCACACCCTTTTGGAGGTGTGGGGAGTCACAAAACAACACAATAATAAAACTCTTGTTCATGCCAAAACTCTTGTTCATGCTCTGGTCATCTCTCGCCTCGATTACTGTAACCTCCTTCTCACGGGCCTTCCCCGGTCTCACCTTTCTCCCCTCATCTCTGTCCAAAACTCTGCTGCCAGGGTCATCTACCTTGCCAGTCGCTTCGACCATGTGCAGCCCCTCCTCTCTTCGCTTCACTGGCTTCCCCTTCCTGAACGAATCCTGCACAAGCTCCTAGTCTTCACCTATAAAGCTCTTCACAACCTTGCTCCCCCCTACCTCTCTGCACTTATCGCCCTCCATACTCCAGCCCGTGCACTTCGCTCCTCCTCTGTCCCTTCTCTCACCCTTCCACGCCTTCCCTGCTCCCCTAAGCGCCTTCGTCCCTTCTCACTTGCTGCCCCCCATGCCTGGAACTCCCTCCCTGTCCACATCCGCCTTGCCCCCTCCCTTCATACCTTCAAATCTCTCCTTAAAACTCACCTCTTTCGCTCTGCTCTGTCTGACTCTTTATCCTGCTGAGCCACTATTCCTATACCTACGATCGGTTTACCCTTATCCTTGCAACATGGACCTGCCTGCTGTCATTCTCATCGTAACCAAGCCAAGTACGTGCACTTGAGACCTCGCATCTTCATGAATGTTAGACCCCTTGTCTCTCCCTCTGTTCCCCTTCCTAAGTCTCTCCCCCAGCTCCTGTCTCTCAGATTGTAAGCCCTAGGGGCAGGGACCGTGTCTATTTTATTACTTTGTAAAGTGCCAGGTACACTGCTGGCGCTATATAAATGTTTGTTAATAATAATAATAATAATAATAATATGTTGTATTTGAAATAGCAGATTTGCTGACTAAATAAATAAACTAACAAACAAGCAAGCAAGCGTTTATATAGTGCCAGCAATGTTCCTTCCGCCCCCATCACCTCTATGCTGATGACACTCAACTCTACCTCTCTACTCCCTCCCAAAAATATGGTGGCAGAAAGCATCCACCTAGCTCCAGTGAGATCTGGGCTCCTGTGAGACCCCAGCGTAGCCAGCTGTAGAGCACCCGGCGTCGGGCAAGACGCAGAGACGTTAACCGAGGAGGCCATCGCCCACACCGGATGAGTGTCCTCTCCACCTGCCCCTCGATTAGGTTTTCACGTAGCCCCCGCCCACCGGACACAGGGTCGCCACTTGTAGCAGGGTGGAGCCCACCGGGGGGGTGAAGGCGGGTTACGGTATGCCCACGTAGTGTCTGCGTCCTGTCGATTTAGGTTGGAGGTAGGCTACGTGCGTACAGGTCTGCCGGCACCATAGAGTCACAGGCGAAAAGCTTCAAGCATTCTGAGGAGCGACCGCTTCCTGCCCTTCTCTCCGATCTCCATCTCGCTGGCACCTTAGAATCTTAGAGTTGGAAGGGACCTTAGAGGTCGTTAGTCTTTTTAGCAGCTGCATCACACACTGCCGATTCACGTTCCGCTTGTGATCAGCTACAACCCCTAGATCCTTTCTGTGTGTCCTGCTGTCAAGCCAGGCATCCCCCATCCTAGACTCTTGTATTTGATTTTTAGAACCTTAAAATGCCAACATGCACCAAAATCCAGACACACGTTACCCCATCTCCTCCTGGTTTGTAACACGTGCCCAACGTTCGCTCTTCAGAACCTGCTGCCTTCTCCAGAGTGACTTCCACCGTTAGCGGTAAGTGACTGCGTGGACAGCTGCAAAATGATGGCTTCTGTTTATTGCTATCTAATGATGTGGGTTTTATCTTTATTGTGTTCCTAGGTGGTCAGGAGAGTAGTAGGGAGCAGCAGGATACTCCCCCCCGGGGGGGGCGGGGTAAGGGGGTAAGGGAAGGAAGCAAAAGGTTACTTCCAGTCTCCAAGTGCTGGTCGGTTTAAACCCAGGTATGGGCTTGTGTGGGTGGGCAGGGCTAGCAGGGGCTAGACTGCTTCCCTGAGTCATAATAGCCTGGAAGAAACGGCTTGTTCCGGTGGTTCGCCACGGCTGAGAGTCATGATGGGGTGGGATACCGGGAAGGGAGGGCGGTGGTGGGTGCGGTGAGGCGGGGAAGAACACCTGCCCATGTATTAGGCTGGTCACGCTTAGCCTGTGAGGGGGCGGCAGGAACGCACAAGAAATTCACTCAGGGGGCTGCCCATTTCTTAGGCTCTGTGCGCTAACCGGGGGGCGGGGGGGTTACATGGATGCCAGCACGGGCTAGCGTCTGGTTTGTAAACACCCACCGTATCCTGCAGCAAGGAGAGGAGGCGTTTGCAGCTACTGGTGAGCTAGGCTTACTGGGGGTAAGCCCCAAGTTTCTTGGGATCGGGGGGCTTTCCTATCTGGGGGAGACCTCGGATTAGTAAGCTGGACCCTCCTGCCTGGCCTTAGTTCCCAGCAATTTGTACACCGTATTGACTGACAATAAGTCATTGACTGATATAAGGGGAGGTGTAGCCATTATTTTTAAGGATTCGTGGTCTGTCAGGAGGTATCCGGTGCAGGCCATATCGGGGGTAGAAGGCCTCCATCTTGTGTTTGATTTGGCGGGGGACAGATTGGAGGTGCTGCTAGTATACCGTGCACCTACCTGTACGGCAGCATCCCTACTCGTCTTGACAGAGCTGGTGTCGGATGCGGCGTAGCGTTCCCTGAAGACATTAGTCTTGGCGGACTGCAACGTACATGCTGACGCCAGCCTCAGTGGTGCAGAACATGAGTTCATGGCCTCCATGGCAAGCATGGGCCTGTCCCAAATTGTCAACGGCCTTGAGGCGGGGGATTCGTTGTTGGGGGAGGTGTCGGTAGAACCCTTGTCACGGACGGATCATTAGCTCCTGCGAGCACATCTCCTGGCGCATGCCTGCCCCCGGGGGGGTTGTAGAACCAATTTGGATAGTTCATTCCTGGAGACTAATGGAACCCGAGTGGTTCTAGAAAGCTCTTGTGGAGTTACCCTCTGATCGTGACGACCGCCCGCTCAATGATCTCATGGCTTTATGGAATACCTGGCTGTTGGAGGCCATTGACCAGATGGCTCCAAGAGGTCCGCTCCCTCGACGACGGCTCCTCAGGCCTCCGTGGTTTACGGAGGGTCTGAAGTTGCTGAAGCGGGAGGGGCAGTGGTTGGAGCGATGGTGGCGCTGTTCGCATGCTGAAGCGGACAGATTGCAGCATAGAGCCAGTTTACGTGCCTGTGCTATAGCTGTAAGGGCAGCAAAAAAGGAGTTGTTTGCTGCCCCTAGAGCCTCTGCCAAATCTTGTCCAGGTTGGTCGGTCCTCCCTCCCTCCGCCTGGAATCGGAGGTTTCTAATGCCCGCTGTGACATGTTTGGTGATCATTTTGCAGAAAAAATTGCTTGGATTCACCACAACTTCGACGCCGCACTTATTGCAGTGGGCGAACCAGAGGTTGTAGAAGCCCCACCTTGTCCGGTTTCATGGGATCAATTTCAGTTGGTGTCATCCGCCCGGCTGGGGGGATGTTCTTGGGGGTGATAGGGCCACCTTTTGTGAACTTGACCCATGTCCGTCCTGGCTGGTGAAGATGATGGAGGCGTTGCTGGCAGGGGTGATCAGTGCCTCCCTTCAGAAGGGCAGAGTGCCGGGCTGCCTCAAAGAGGCGGTGGTGCGGCTTCTGCTCAAAAAACCATCACCTGATGTTGATTCCCTCACCAGTTATCACCCCGTCTCTAACCTTCCCTTTTTAGGGAAGGCTATTGAGTGGGTCGTGGCCCAGCAGCTGCAGGGGCATCTAGACCGCACTGGTTATCTGGATCCCTTTCAGTCTGGTTTTCATCCAGGCATTGGCACGGAGACTGTGTTTGTGGCCTTGGTCAACGACCTTCGCCGTGATTTGGACCAAGGTCGTTTGACCCTGTTAATTCTGTGAAATCTGTCGGCTGCTTTGGATACCATTGACCATGAGAAGTTGGTGACTCGCTTGCAGGACAGAGCTGGAGTGGGCGGGATCATCCTTGACTGGTTCCGCTCCTTCCTGGCTGGGAGAACTCAGCGTGTGGTGCTTGGGGATTGTTCATCTCCACGGGATCCTGCGTGTGGTGTCCCTCAAGGTTCTATTCTGTCCCCGCTCTTGTTCAAGGTGTATTTGCAGCCACTTGGTGAGGTCGTGAGATGGTATGGGGTGCGGTGTCATCAATACGCTGATGACACCCAACTCTACCTCTCATTTTCATCCGACCCAGCCCCGGCAGTCTCGGTGCTTACCCGATGTCTGGCGGCTGTTGGGGATTGGATGAGGGCTAACCGACTGAAGTTGAATCCCGACAAGGTGGAGGTGATGGTGGTGGGAAGGGCAGTGGATGTGGCGGTTCCCATCATTGATGGGGTCCGCCCTCTGCTGGTCCGTAGTCTGGGCGTGCTTCTCGATCTGCTCCACCTGGATTTCCAGGTGGGGACTGTGGCGCGGAGTGTGTTTCGCCAATTACATCTGGTGTGGCTGCTTCGGCCGTATGTTTCAGATAGTGACCTGGCCACCATTATCCATGCTTTTGCTACCTCGAGATTGGACTATTGCAACGCACTGTACGTGGGGCTACCTATGGTGACGGTCCAGAGACTGCAGCTAGTGCAGAATGCGGCGGCCCATCTCCTTACCGGGACGGGTCATTGTGAGCACATTACACCGGTGCTCCGGGCTCTGCATTGGCTGCCTATAATCTTCCAGGCCCAATTCAAGGTGTTGGTTTTGACATATAAAGCCCTATACGGCCTTGGCCCGACTTACCTGTGGGACCGCCTCGCGCTCCGTGCTCTGGAGCGGCCTCCGCAGTCCTCTGGGAATGCTGTGTGGCCCGGGGGACCACTATGGAGAGGGCGTTTCAGTGGCTTCACCTAGGCTGTGGACCTCCCTCCCGATGGTGACTCGGGTGATCCCGGATCTCCCCGCCTTCCATCGTATGTGTTAAACCTGGCTGTTCCGCCTGGCTTTTGGCGAGGGAGGTAGGGTGGGCTGGGAGGTTTTGGTTTTGTGCTTCTCTTTTTATTGTATTTTTTGGTTTTATTGATTTTCATGTGTTTTAACATTGTAGTCGCCCTGGGCTGCTTGGAGCAGGAAGGGCGGGGTAGTAAATTATTTTATAAATACATAAATAAGTACAAGGTTCGAATTTGTTTAACGGTAATCAGCATGATTTGGGAAGAGGAGGTATAAAATAAAACCGCTGTTAATAACCTTACAAGCCTCTGATGTGTTTCCTAGGGTGGGGCTTGACCTTTGAACCTTGCCCTGTTACCGTCTAGGGGCATAGACAAGGGGTTACGTTAAGTGATGATGGCAACTTGTGTTTTAGATTGAAGATCATGGATTCAAGCCTGATCCCTGGACCAAATGGGACCGTTTTCTATAGGCGTATGGTGTCTCTTATTTGAAGGGAATAACCCTGATTTCTCAGCCCCACCGAATATAATAGAGTTTGCTTATATCAGAGCCCTGCAGCACCATGGAACAGATTGGGCATCCTGTGTTTCAAAGCCCCCACACCTCTGTGGAACATAACGGATGTCTCTCTCATTTCAGAAACCCATGACTCTCTAGGATGTCTTGGATGCATCTAATTTCAGTCTCGCAGCCCCACGGAACATGATGAGCGTCCCCTCTTCAGAGCCCTGTGAAACAGGATGGGTGTTCCTTAATTCCGAGAGCCACAGCTCCGTATTGTCCCTTTATACGTTACCTTTGACATTTTGGATCTAGCAATCTTCATTCTAGGTATCCTTACTAGAAAGGAGCAAGGAAGAAAGAAAACCCTTCAGGATTAGACCGGACCTCTAGAGTCCTCGAGTCCAATGCCCGTGCTCCAAAGCGAGATCTCCTCTGCGGACAGCATCGCCGCTGCCAGAGGCTTGTCCAACTGGGGTTTGAAAGCCTCCAAAAGAGGGATCTTCTGCAACCTCTCTGGGCAGAGTATTCCCTGACCCGACCGTTCTCTCAGGTAGGAAAGTATTTATTTCCCAAGTATTTAACCAAAATCTACATCTGAAACGTTCCCTCTGTGTTTTTTGTGTGATGTCCTTTTAGAAATTTGGAAACTGCTCTCCTGTTCTCCCCCCCCCCCCTTAGACTTCTTTTCTCCAGGCTAAACATATCTGAGAGGGGAAAGTTCCATTTGTGAGCTGGGAGTGTCCTGTGACACTAGCCCTTCTCACACAGACACGCTAACACGGATAAAATGGGTGTTGCATTTTATTATACATGTTGCAGGGCACCCACAGATCACACCTGCAGCCCTGCAACATGTATAATAAAATGCAACACCCATTTTATCCGTGTTAGAGTGTCTGTGTGAAAAGGGTCCTAGTCCCTGCATCGCTGCGTATTGGGTGCCCTCTCTCCCAGGATGCGGGGGAGCGGCAAATGAACCTTTTGGCTCCCCAACGGGGTGCTCATCCTGTTTGTTAGCCCCCCTTAGCCTCTGCCACATCACAGTTCATTTTAACCATGTTTATTTTAAAAAGGAAAACTTAATTCTAATTTAAAAAAAAAACAACCTCATCCATTTTTATCCACCCTACTTTTATCCATGTGGATAGAATTGGAAGGTACTTACCTGCTCCAAGGATCAACTTGCTTTCCCTGCTTCTCTTCCCAAGACTTTCATTCTGCCATATGGGGTGAAAATAAATGTGACACTGTCCCGCTATCGCCTGCAGACTCAGCAGGACGCCTCTTTTCCAGGCCACCAGATGTAGGGCCCGCTGCTGCCTCGGCCCGGCTTGCCGGCTGGCCTGGAATGAGACCTCCGAAAGATCCCAGGCGCCCAGCCCGGGCCAACGCATCTGTTTTCCGCCCTAACCCTGCCGGGGATTGGGGGCTGCCACCGTTACACGGAGCTGCCTAACTGACCAATGGCCCATCTTAGCCCAGTATTTTCACAACCTGACACGGCAGCAAGGTTTCAAATCAAGCTCACTCTTACATCGCCCGAGGGACTGGATCTAGGGGCCGGATCCAGGAAACAGAAAGGGGCTCTCCAGGATCCCCAGCAGAGGCCTCACCCGGACGTGCTACCCGAGACCCTCCAGGATCCCCGGCAGAGACCTCACCCAGGCGTGCTACCTGAGACCCTCCAGGATCCCCGGCAGAGACCTCACCCAGGCGTGCTACCTGAGACCCTCCAGGATCCCCAGCAGAGGCCTCACCCAAGGATCCTGGAGGGCCAGAGTGAGGCCTCTGCCAGAGACCCTGGCCCTTATACATGCAAAGCATGCACTTTACCACCTGAGCCATGACCCACCCCATGGGCCTAGCTGCCCATGATTGGCCACCCTGACTGCCCATCATGGCAGGGGGCAAGCAGCTGGGGGCACGCCGGGCACAGGCCACCCAACTCCACGTTTGTTCTGTTCCCCCGCCCTACCAAGGGTGCGGTGGAGGAGGGCCTAGTCAGACACGTTTGTTGTGTGCCCCAACCGGCGGCTGCCATCTTCCACGCACCTCCTCGCAGTTGGGTTGCTCTGACCGGAGGGTGTTATATACCAAATTAGCCAGGCCGTTCAATGGGTTTTATTCTTCTTGCAAATTCACAGCTGCGGAGTCAACCGGCAGGGTGGGCACGCTATGACAGGGAACCTAATTTCCCTGCAGCAGGCGGCTCCCCCGCTCCTTTCAGACACACACCTCCGCCGTGGCAGATGCCTTCTGATGAGACCTTCCGATCATATTACTGGCACAGAAGGAGGAGTAAACTGTGCATTCGGCACAGTACATCGGTGGCGTGAAATCCCGCGGCGTGTCAAAATCCCGCAGGCGAGTTCAGACGGGACATTATAGCCGGCAGCGCTGTCTTTTAAAACCGCGGACTCAATTCCTTGAGGTATTGAGTCTGCGGTTTTAAAAGAATACGAGACCGGTCATAATGCGCGAGAAGTCTTGTCTAAACCCCACCCGTGCTATTTTTACACGGCGCGGGGTTTCAGGCCCCGAGTGCGCCGCACACGTCTAAAAGTGGCCTTAGGTCAGGGATGGGGAAGCTTTTCCCTCCCAGGGGTCTCTTTAGACATGAATACAAGCTCGGCAGATAGGAGTTGGGGGGGCAGGGGACACTCAGGATGGGGGAAGGAAGAGGAGGATTTAGCTTATAGATCTGTCCTCGACTGCATGCCCTCCTCTCCACTTCCTTTCCCTGAGCTCACTCTTACAGCGCCCGAGGGACTGGATCTAGGGGCTGGATTCAGGAAACAGAAAGGGGCCAAACCCAGCTTTGAGCCGGATTTGGCCCCCGGTATGCAGGTTCCGCACCCCCGGATTAGACCCTTCTAAGAGAGCCAGTGTCATATAGACCTAACCTGACTGGGCTACCTAACTGTGGGAAGACCCGTCGCCTACAAAAAGCTCCATGACAGCATGTTGCTCTGGAAAGTGGCACGGGGACACCGTAGCCCCGCCTCTCCAGAAGCATTATGACATCATGGGGTTCTGTGATGGGGGGCAGAGCCACCCAGACACATTGGGCCTGGCATCAGAAGAGCCCAGTGGTCTTGGACCCAAATGTCGGATCTGACCGAGCAGGACTCGAGTAGGGAACCAGGAGCTCTCCTGTTCCCATCCACAGCAAACCATAAAAGAAAGGTGTGATGGTGTCCAGGGAACTTAGGAGCTCCCTCGCATCTGATCTCGCAATCTGTCATGGATCCAATCCCCTTGGGAGGCAGAGCTGCTTCCCTCTGTTTTACAGAAGCGGAACCGAGGGCACAGAGAGACTAAGTGAGTTGCCCAAGGTCACACGGGAAGTCTGCAGCAGAGCAGGCATTTGAACTTGGGTCTCTTGGCTCCCATGCTAGCCCCTAATCCCTGGACCACCCTTCCTTTCCCATAGCACTTGGGTGACTTGGAGTTGTTCCACTCCAGCAGAGGAGCTCTCTCCTGGCGTTCAATCCTAGAGGCCTCAGGAGACTGCAGTGAACTGCCTCCTGCTGGCGGCTGGTCCATCCCTTCCCCACCATGGAGTGGATTTTTCCCATGGCTAATTGCAGAGGAGGAACTTGGATGTTACCTTTAAAAAGTCATTGTCTAGAAGAACCGAGGTCCGTTAGGGCAGGAGTGGGGAATCACAAGCATCGGGGCTAGTCTTTTATTGGGCCCCTTTCCAGCTCCTGCATCTGGTCCTTGGATCTAGTTCTTCCTACCCCCCCTGTTCCCTGCCCACAGTTCCTACCCCCCACAGCTGGGCATCACAGAGGTGGGCCAGGTGGCAGTGCAGCCCCGCGGGGAGAGGAAGGGGAAAAATCTGGACAATACTATGGTCCGGTTCCTCTTGCTGTCTCAAACAGTGCATGGCCCGGGGTAATTCTGGCTGTATGGCCATCCTGCGCGGCCCCTTGCCCAAGCACTGAAAGGCTGAGCTCGGCGGAACATAGGGGAGAGGAGGGCGTGAGCACAAGGAGAGGGGGCAGATCCGCAGATCCAGGGCACAAATCTTTACGATGCGGACCGTCCTTTTCCTGACGGAACCTCTTACGCATCCTGGGCCTGCCCCAACTTCTCTGCGGCCCTTGGAGCTTGGACTAATTTTCAAAGTGGCCCCCGGGCGGAAAAAGGCTTGCCCGGTCCTGGATTAGGGGCACGGAGGCGGCTGCATCTTGGGGACCTGGTTTCCTCGCCCGTTGGCTGGCTGGAGGCTCTCTCTTCTGCTGGTCAAAGGAGCACCTCAGGCTCTGGGGGGGGGTTTCCCATAGATAGCAGCACACGCCAGGGTCGGCTTCTCCGAGGCAAGCAGGAAGGAGAGGATCATGGGGGCTGCTACTGCAGGAGGAGCAGAGAGCATTCTGGGAGAATGGGACGGGACTGGGACTGGCCAGGAGTCACCCCGGTTTCCAAGAGGAGGGTGCTATCGCATCTGATTGACTGTAGCCTGTGGAAGGTGAGGGCAGTCCCAGTGCCTGGGGGGCTGCGGCAGAAGAGCTCGCCTCCCCCTCCCCCCGGCCGGCACCAGGGGACAGGAAAGGCCAGCTGTGAGCAGGAAGCAGGCCTCCCTCAAGCCAAATCTCATTCTGGAGATAGGCCACTTATGAGAAATGCAGGTTGTAGGGCAGCGTTGGAGCCAGTGCCACCCTGCAACCTGTATTTCTCACAAGTGTCCTCTAAAAGTGGCGTAGCTGACCGCCAATTTAGCCAGCACTGGGGAATAAACTGGGGTCCCTGAAAGTTAAGGAGTGGGAGCTGCTACAGCTTGAGCTAAGAGCCTGGCTCTGTAGCAGCTTTGTTACCCTCCCATAATCTCTCTGGCTAGGCTGGCCACGCCGCCCCTTTAAGAGAGGATGCTTATACAAAATCCATGTTGCAGGGTCTGCACTGGCACCCAAGGTGCTAACGCAGACCCTGCCACGTGTGTGTGTGATAATGTATTTACATGAATGTATTACCCTGCCCTTCCCTCCAAGGCAGCTCAGGGAAGCTTACAATATAAAAATACAGCCCCACAACCCAACTCCATCCCCCAATCCCTTTCCACCCCAACCCCCCATATCCCCCACAACTCCCGGGCTCCCACCGCCAAATGCCCTTGCAAACAAGTGTTCCTTGAAGTTGGCCTAGGTGGCTCTAAGCCTGTCTCCGGCGCCGACGGAGACCTGCTCCTTTCCAGCCATTTTAACCCAGAAAAGGATGTAGCCACCAAGGGGGAGGAGTCACAATGCCCCCCAGGAGGTGGGGGGGACCCTCATTGGACCTGCTTGCCCTGCCCGCTTTCCCAGTAACCTGGGGAACCCCACATGGAGGCGGGGTCAAACCCTAGAGTCTCTGGTTTTGTAATTGGAGGGGGGACCAACCCAACCCACACATGGGGGCACCGTGCTGGTCAGAAAGTGGCATGGGGGCTGGGGTTTTCTTTGCCCAATCTGAGCCGGCTGTGGGGGAGTATTGACACAAGGGCCCCCTTCCTTGGGTGGGTTTTACCCTAGGGCAAGCGCTGTGGGTTCCACTAATATCTCTATTTCCGAGGGCCCCACAATGGCCCCCCACCCCCGGTTTCATCAAGGCAGGGTTATGGGATGCAACTCTCGGGCCATTCAAGTGCAGGTCTCAGCCAGGGGCTGGTCCTGGGTCAGTTATGGAACTGGGTTCAAAGATGGATGGGATATATTCTTAGCCGAGAGGTCCCTAAATGGCTATTAGTCTAATTGGTAAGAGGATGATACTTTTGATTGTTGGGAGTGAACGGCAGGTAATGGATGACTTGTTATGCGCTTCTCTGAAAGGACTGAAGTTGGCCACTGTCGGAGACAGGATACTGGGCTAGATAGACCCAGTATGGCTCTCTTTATGCTGAGAGCTGCAGCAAAAGCCAAGTTTTTCTAACCTGCCTCAGTGATTTAAGAGCCTGTGCCCCATTTTCAAAAGGAATGGAGTCTCCTAGCTTGGTTTTGAATTCTAAGGCACAAGGGAAAAGACTTCTCAAAGCTGTTAAGCACATTGGGTGCTGAACTCTTGAGGAAAAACGTACTACCTGAGCAATACCCTTCTATCGGAAAGGGGCAATTCGGGTTATCAATGTAGAGCATCCCAAGGTCTGGCCATGTCTTTCCCATAAAGAGCCCCAAGGCCTGGTGTGAGCATTATGGGCAGGCCCTCTGGCAAGGAGTTCCTCGGGTTAACGGAGTGAAAATGACTTCTTCTTATTTGCGTTAAACCCACTTTCAGGTGATTTCATCAGGGGTGCAGCCGCACGAGCTGCCTCCTGTGCCTCGGGCAGCGCATTGCGTGGCCGTGGGCTGCCAAACGTTTCTTCCGCTGCGGGGCAGAAATCTGGCTGCTACGCGAGGCGGCCTCCGAAAAAGACGTAGGACGCCTCGCAGGCTGCTCCGGTGGGAGGTCCGGCGGGGGCCCGTCCAGCTTCCCGGCAGGGGGCTGGCCATCTGCCCTGCCCCCCCCAGGTGTGGCGTGGTTGTGCTTGCCCACCATGGGGCCACGCGGGGATCGGCCCCTCCGCAGCGCGTCTCTCTTAGTTCGATTCCTTTGAGAAATGGTTTCCTGTATAATCTTGGAGTCTACGTGCCTCTTGCGCCTGTTACGCAAGCTCCTGTCACTGCGGTTTAGGAATCTTTGAAAAATTTCCCCGGGGGGGAGTAAATTCAGAAATGACCCAGGACAAAGATTAAACGCACAGTGCAATAAAAGACTTTTTATTTGCCACCTATTTACAATAACCCGGGAGGTTTATTTCTTTACATCTTTTTAGGGAATTTTTTTTTTTTTGGGGGGGGGGAGACTATGAGAGATGTAGCAACGAACTTGCTGTTTCCGCCTCCTTTCCTGCTCTCAGTAAAACTGGGGCTTGCCCTGCTTCTGTCGATTTGCCAAGTGCATCAGCTTGAGGAGGAAATCGCTGGCCGAGCTCTCCAGCACCGTCAGGTTCTTCTCGGAGGGAACTCGACTTCTCTCGCTGTCTTCATCCAAGCAAGCGGCGTCCATGGTGCAGCTCTCTGCAAACCCAGGGAAGAATAAAACCCCAAAAGGTTAACGCTAACTCTGTGTCTGAGGATTGGGGGCTGATTCCATGGAATTAGGAGACCAGAGTCTTCAACTGGAAATGCCTATTGAACAAAACAGGCTTCCCCCACACCTCTCCACCTCCAGCATTGTCTCCCATGTTAACCAGGGGATGGATCCTGTGTGGCAGGGGTAGGGAACCTTTGAATATTAGTACCAGCTCTAAGGGCTGCATATAAGTGTGTGTGTGTGTGTGTGCATAAGGCGTGTACTCAAGAAAAGGAGCGTCCAGATGATGGATCTGTGCTCTGTCCGTGTGTGAGTGCCCTCCTCTCTGCTCCCTTGCCCTGAGCTCAGTGCTTGGGGTAGGAGCTGGAACGGGGCCCACACAAAAACATGTCATGGGTTGCATTTGGCCCCTGGGCCTGAGGTTCCGCCCGCCTACAGCATGGAGTGCTTTGCAGCAGGGCCTGGGTAAGGCTGCTATAGATGCAAACTTTCCCAGGACACTTATGAAAACTGTAAGTTACAGGCCCTGTACTGGCTCCTTGGCCTTAGGTGCCGATGCAGGCCGTGCAACATGTCTTTTGCATAAGCGTCTTGGAAAGGTTTGCATATATGGCAACCCTAGGCCTGTGCTGCTGGGTCTCGATAAAACCCAAATAAACCAGCAAAGGTCCTTTTTGGCTTCCGCGTTTGAAAGACGAATACGAGGTCTGCATATTCAGGGTTTGAGTGAACCCAACGTTTCCCGAAAAACATAATATCTCAGGTCTCGAACTGAACCCCAAAAGCTGAAGCACAGATCTCCAGCTTGGAGTGGAGCTGCTCTCTGCTGCCTGTTTGGGGAGCCTGGAGTGAGCTCCCCCCCCCGCCCCCCTTTACCTTTAGGAGCTGTTTCAGAATGGCCGTCTCCAGCACTGCAGGCAGGTCCAGCCAGAGAGAAATGGGGAGCCCTTGGCAGCCTCATTCCCCCCTCTCCCAAGCCAGCTGCATGCCTCTCTCTCTCTCTCTCTCCAGCCAGCGATTTCCCCCTGAACATCCAGACCCAGGCCCCATTCCACCCTCCCCAAACTAACAACCTCCTCACCAAGCAAGCTGTATTCTCCCCCCTCCTGCAAACCAGCGCTCCCCTTTTTACATTGGTAGCAGACTTAGCAACAGTTTTGACTGTATTGTCCTTTCCTCATAGGCCTGTGAAACCGGCAGAGCCCTCGCTGCAATTCTGTGCCAAAATAACCCCTATGCAGGCACCTGTGTTCGCTATATTTTCCACATTGGCAACGATGGAGACAGGCAAAGATACAACGCAAATAATAAAACACACAGATATAAATGCACATATTTGACCATGTCCTTAGCCCTACTCTGCAGTCTAGAGAGACCTCTATTGGCTGACTGGTGTATTACATATCACATACTAGGGATGGGCATCTGGAGGAAATGACAGATTCGGATCCGTCATTTCCTCTGACGGATAAAATCTGGAAATGACGGAGCTGAATCTGTCATTTCCAGATTTTATTATGGATTTGGATTACAGATCCGTATTTAAATCTATAACAAAGATGAAATAATTGAAAAATGGACCATGTGCATGAGCAAATGGCTGTGAAGCCATTATATGCATATGCACCGTTTTTAAAATCGGGCGACGCTGCCGCCGCCATTTTGGAAACGGGCAGCCATTCTGCGCAGATGCAAACTGGCTGCTCTTTTCCCAAATGGTGCTGCTGCTGCTGCTGCTGTGTGTTTAAAGCTGAAACAAGTGGCTAGGGTTACATCTGGGGAAGCTTTAGACAGAACATATTTTGGTGTCTGAATGTGTGTGTTGATGGGTGTTAACACTCGTCTCTGAACAAGTGTTTCCGATGTTGCACTGCTTACACGCATTGGCAATTGGTGTTTAATACTGCCCCCCCCAATGGAAGGACGCACCCTCTAGTCATTTTCCTGTATGATATCCCAGCGTGTATTTCTGACGTACTTGTCAATATCACGTTACATTAATGTCATCACAGAAAGTAGGTGTTAACAGGAAAGAAAATTCCTGACTGACAGCGCATTTTATCCGATCAAACTCTCTTCCCCCCCCCCCCTTTTCTCTGGCGCAAAAAGTTCTGTAACGTTTTGTACCCCCCATTTTGTGTGCGCGCTTAATTGCAGGGTTTATTTCCCTAGCCCCTGTTAATGTGTTCTTTCTATGTGTCTTTCATGTGGATCCAGTAAATCCCTTTGCTCGCTCCCCCCCTCTCCGCCACCTCCTTCTCCGATGCAAAGTCCCCGTTGCTCCTAAGCGGATAGAGAGACAGAAAGGAGCGAGTTTTCTTATTCTGCCAGAAACCTACATCAGCAAAGGAAAAGCCTTTGCTCCTAAGCGGGGAGAAGGTGAGAACTTAAAACGCAAGGGATCGTGGGAAAACCAATGAGTTCAACAGGATAGAAAGTAACACCGCATCCCCTCCACAAAATGCTAGTCTCTGGGACCAGAAACAGGCAGTAATGGGCATCCCCCCTCCCCCACATAAATACACAAGACTCAACAGGGGACACCCAAGTCCAAAAAATACCCATGGGTCAGAGAAGATCCAGTTTGCACTTGGATGTTTTATGAGGGGCAAAATGGGGGCTAATGTGTGTGGGAAATTCGTCACAATGCTTAGACATAACAGATACTCGTGTGTTTGCATCCCCAACACACACATTTTGTTCTGTGTAAAGGCACCCCTGCTGACGCTCACTGGCTTGTTTGTACAGACTTGGGGAAATTGCTTCGCCTCGGTTTCCTTCTCTGAAGAATGGGGATGGTAATCCTGCTCAGCAGCCGCACAGGTAGGTTGTGACAGGCCATGTGAACAGCTATGAAGGGCACAGGATAGGACTGATGATGAAGTCAGTCAGACAATCCCTACCCCAGCAGTCTCCCTGGTCAAGTCTGTTGGGGTGTCGCATGATTAACAATTGAGTGAAAGCTGAGGGACCTTGCTGCTGCCGGGAACTCAGATGAGCTGGGCCCAAGCAGCGGCAAGCAAGCTGCTTGCGCACCTGCTCGCAGCTCCCGAAGCACAGGCTGCCGCGCAGTGGGTAGAGTGCAGAGATGGTATAGAAGTCAAACTTCCCCTCTCTGCACTCCACCAACAATATGAGCTTCGGGAGATGTGAGCAGGTACACAAAGAGCTTGCTTGGGGCTAGCTTGGGTCCAGCCTATCTGGGTTCCCAGGCAGCGAATGCAGCAGCAGCGTGCTTGCTCTCAGGATGGAAGGAGCACACTTTCTTTTCAGGATGTGGAGGGGGGATGAGTTGAGTGGGGAGGGGTTAGGGGAATGTGTGAGTTAAGGTGTGGGAGATGTGTTTTTGCAGGCAGTGATATAGTTTGGTATGTATGGGTCTATGTTGGGATACGCAATACAATCTCATTATAATGTGGTATTTAGGAGCCGTGGCTCATACCATGTTATAACCCAAACCGCGTTATAATGAGGATGCTTAAATCTTAAGTGTTGGCATGGGCCGAGCCCTTTGATACAGGCAGGCAGAGAGATTTGTGGTTTGTGATAAGATTCTCCTCCCAGGGAAAGACTCACCAGGTTTGTATTGTCTAAGGGATAATGGCCCATTAGTTCCCTGAAAAAAACGGAAGAAACTAGTTTTGAAACCGACCCTTCTCCCTGCCTGCAGAGTGGCTGTGATGGGACATTATCGCTTAGAGTCAGTGCAAGCCCTGTGAATTTCCTATGGGGTGGGGGGGGGTGGGGGGGGTCATATCACAAACTGCTAGTCTCTATCTGTGATGCAAGAACTCTTCCATGAATGAATGAGAATCGTGCCCTTTGCCCTTGCAAATTGGGAGCCATGCCTCGTACCATGTTATGACCAATTTGGGCCACACTGATGCATTATATTGACATAGCGCTGTATTGCTTCCCCCAGCCCCACCTAAAATATTATTCCCTAGTCATTGCTGCCTCCTCTGCTCCCCGCCCCCGGTATCTGGGCTGCCCATGCATTACCATCATTGCAGCAAATGCCAGGGGTGGCACATCTTCCATCCGAGTTGCAGGGCTTTCCTCCGGCCTCGCAGGGGGAAGGCAGGTAGTTTTCCTCTACGCAGCGCAGGGTTTCGGTGGTGCCGAAATAGCAACCCAGCTCCTCTCCGCAGCAGATGTTGGGCCCGAAGCAGCTCCCTCGGTTCCCGGGGCCGCAGGGGATGCACTGAAGGAGACAAGACAGGGAATCAGCCTCCTAGGGGGATGCAGAATCAGAGAAGCGGAGGATTGGGAGAGGGAGCCAAAGGGGCATCCAGTCCAACCCCTTGCTCCAATTAAGCCTGTTCCCTCTTGAGATCTTCTGCGAGCGCTTCACTGTCTCTTCTGTGGCATCCGTTTAGGTATTGGGAAATGGCTACGGTGTAAGCGGGGAATGTATCTGAGACAGACTGAGCTCCCACTTCAGGATAGAGATGTGGGATTTCATTCTCTCTCTCAAACGGGAGGAATAAGTCAGGGATGGCTCAGTCTAATGCAGAGGTGGAGAACTTTTTCCCTCTGAGTGGCCACTTTGAAAATGTCTCCAAGCTCCCAGGGCTGCACAGAGAAGCTGTGGCGTGGATGGTTAAACGGGCGCTTGGGAAGGGGGGGGGGGGAAATCTCAGATCAGTCCCCCTCTCCGTGGGTGCATGCCCTAGTCATCTCTGCTCTCTTATCCTGAGCTTGGTTTTCCAGTGCTTTTGAAGGGGAACTGCGTGGCAGTGCCAAGCCTTGCCAGGCGTAAGTCTTTACAGGATCAGCCCCGCAATTATAGTCTATTCCTGGAATTAGCTTTGAAGTTACTTTATTGGGCACAGACCCTTTTTAAAAGGGGTGGGGGCGGGGTGGGTCCCTGGGCGACGAGTGTGGGTGCGCATGTTCACAAACGCACACCCATACCCCACGCACGGCGCAACTGGCATTTTGCCCAATTGCTCTGGGTGTGGGGGGGGGGATGATGCGTGGGTCATGGGAGCGCATTCCCCCCCCCACATTTACACAAGATGCTCCCCTGTGTGTCCTACGGGTGGACATCATGGGAGCGTCTCAATACACACCTCTGGCTTGTCATCCATGGTCTAGGCTTCTGGGGCAGGCACTAATCTTATGTACCCCAGCAAGCTTTCCTCAAACCCAGATAAATCCCTCTCCATCAGGTCGCCCTATAGGCACATTTCCCCAGGACATTGATGAAGCCTACATGTTGCAGGTGCCAACGCAGGGCCTGCAACAGGTAGGTTTCATCAGAAAAATGTACCCATAGGGCGAACCTACAGTCCTCTGCCTCTTCAGCTTCTTAGCTCCTTGGGCTGACTCATCCACGCCCTGATCCCAACTGCCTCGAGTCAGGAGCTGTCCAACATGTTGCTCAGCGCCTGCGGGTAGCCCAGTCTCTCTGCTGATGCTAGCGTCCCTCTCTCAAAGAGCCAGCAGCTTTCAGAAACGCTGCCCTGTTATAAACTGGATCCATCCAGGAACTGGAAAGTAGCCACTTTACAACTAGCCCTGGGCTGCCTTCAGCCCCTGGACCTGAGTGAGGTTCCCCATCCAATGCAGTCAGGGGCTATAGGGTTGAATGATGATGATTGATTATGACTATTTATTTAGTGCAAGCACCGAACCCGGCCACCTGGATGGGTTTACAATCTAGGCAGGGTTTAAAGGTTGAGGAGAGACAGGGAGACATTCATGAAGTGAAGAAGTTGCAGGTGCTTAGCTTAGCGACAGAGTTTAAGCGTAGGGTGGCTAGATATGCAAATTTTAGAGGGCATGAGAAATACAGCTTGCAAGGCTGCATTCGAGCCAGGGCAGCCCTGCAACTTGGATGTCTCATAAGTCTGTTCTAAAATTTGCATCTCTCTGGCCACCCTAGGTTTCAGGAGAAGCAGCAGTGAGCAGTCTGTGGGGTTGAGGGGGTTAGGTTTTTTTTTAAGCCTGATGGAAGAGGTAGGTTTTTTTAAAGGAGGGATTTGACGGGAGGTAGCAGAAGGCGCTCAGGCCTAGGGGGCAGCATGGGAAAAGGGGATGAAAACGGTTTAAGGAGTAGGAGACTCTGGGGCAGGTGTTGCCTGTGGCAGCAGAGGAACGAAGTTTCGGGAGTGGGGGAAATGTAGTGGGAAACAAGGGCGGAAAGAGAGGGAAAAGCAAGTCCAGGATGAGTCTTGAAGAACAAGGAGTTTGTGCTGGATGTGAAAGGGTAGAGGGAGCAGAGAAGGGGGTTTGTTTATTTATTTCAACCCCCCCGCCCCCTGCCAGTTCAGGGCGGCTCACAACCTCAAAATATAAAATACAAATAGAAAACAACCAAAAATACAAAACCGTAAAATACCCCACGACCCTACACCATCCCCCTGACCTCTCCCCACCCAGCTACCTCCCCCTTATCCACACTCCACCCCTCCCCTAGCCCCCACGGCCAAACGCCCCCGCGAATCAAACAGTCTTGCACCGCCTCCTAAAGCCGCTCGAGCCCGGACACAAAGGAACCTCCCCGGGGAGGGAGTTCCCCAGCGGTGGAGCGGTGGTCGAGAACGCCCTCCTTGCCGTGGAGACTCGGTTAAAACCCGGTACCTCCAGACGGGTGTCCCCAGCTTGACCGCAAAGGCCACAACAGGGCAATGAAGGACAGGTGATCTTCCGGATAAGTGAGCCCCAAGCTGTTTAGGGTTTCAAAGGTCAAAACCAGCCCCTTGAATTGTGCCCGTAAGACAACAGGCAGCCAGTGCAGATTGCGGAGCGCCGGTGTAATGTGCTCCCAGCGACCTGCCCCCGTAAGCAGCCGGGCCGCCGCGTTCTGCACCAGCTGCGGCTTCTGAAGAGTCTTCAAGGGCAGCCCCACGTAGAGCGCGTTGCAGTCGTCCAACCTCGCGGCAATGAAGGCGTGGAAGGGTGACGGTGGCCAGATCTGAATCAGAAAGAAAAGGCCGCAGCCGCCTCACCAGATGGGATTGGTGAAAAAGCGTTCCCGGCCACCGCCGCCACCTTGAACATGATCAACGTGATGGGTGAGGACGGTGGAGGACCTTGGCAGCAGAGATCTTGGGCAGAAGTGGAAGGGTCAAGGTGAGAATTGGGGAATGGCCAAGGCAGGAGATGACTAGCGTTTTGGCAGCGGGAGCAGTAAGGAAGGGCTGGATTTTACCATCATGCTTATTACGCTACAGCTTGAGGTCCCCACGGGTTAGTGGCATGCACATGCATCGGCTGCCTAGCCTAATTCTCATTGGAATCCTATGACTGAACATTATTGAATTAAACAAGGCAAGGAGAACAGTCATCGTTCAGCAAAAACCAGCTCTTCAGTTGCTTGCTTTTGTGGAAGACTGAATGCTAGAGGCCTCCAGGTGGGGGCTCTCCGAGCTTAGCATGGAGCCCTCCCACCTTATTTTATTGATTGAAATGTATATCCCACCTTTTCTCTCAGGCTCAGGGCAGGTAGCACCAGAATAAAAACAAATCTGGCATCTCCGCTTGGATGTTTCACTGCCCAGCTCAAGCTTAATAGGAAATTCTCATCTTTCCCCCCAAACGGTCCCCTCCCTCTTCCCTCTCAGTTTCCCCGGAGAGTGTCATCATCCAGGTGGTCCCTCTGGGGCGTAGCCTGGGATTCATCTTTCTTTGACTCCTCCCTCTACACCACAGCGCTAGGCTGTTGCCAAGTCCTGTCTGCTTCGCTCTGCATAATATTGCAAAACTCCAGCCTTGCCTTACGTGCCGAGCCAGGTTCAAGGTTTTGGTGTTGATCTATAAAGCCCTATACGGTCTGGGCCCCTCGTACCTTAGGGACCGCCTCGCCCTCCGCGCCTCCTTCGGTCTGCTGGAGGTGCCTTCCTGGAGGCCCCCCGTGTTAAACGGGGAGCCACAACGGAGAGGGCATTCTCGGTGGCCGGGCCGCATCTTTGGAATTCCCTCCCGGAGAAGGCTCGCCTGGACCCTAGCCTCCTAACATTTTGGCGGGCTTATAAAACCTGGCTGTTTGCCCAGACCTTTGGGGAGGATGGGATAGGGGTTTTTATTCTCCCCGCCCTTATTTTTTTTAACATTTTTCTTATCCCTGGATGTTTTAATTGTTGATGTTTTAAAGAAACAAATGTTTTTATGAACTTTAATTGTACATCGCCCAGGGATGCCGTAGGCATATGGGGCGACTCATAAATGTAAGAAAATAAATAAATAAATATACTGCTCTGCTCGATGCTCTGCTGCCAAAGGCATCCCCCTTGCCTGTCGATTTGACCATGTTCAGCCCCTTCTCTCTGCCCTGCACTGGCTCCCCCTACCTGAACGTATTCAGCACAAGCTCCTGGTTGTTACCTTCAAGGCACTTTATGGCCTTACTCTCCCCCCCACCCCCTCTCTTGACACTTGTTTTTAGCTACAGTCCAACCTGGAAGCTTTACTCCCCCACCCGTACCTGCTTGCCACTCCCTTGCTGCTTCAAAACATACTTCCCCGTCTCTCTTGCTGCCGTCCTTGCCTGGAACTCCCTCCCTGGACACATTCGCTCTGCTCCCTCCCTCCCAGCCTTCGAATCCCTCCTGAAAACCCACCTCTTCCGTCAGGCTTTCCCTGACTCATCATGAGGAGTGAAACTTGCTTCTCTTCCCTCCCTACCTCAGAATCCTTCTCTTCCCTGTAACTAAGTTAAGTACGTGAACCTGCAACTTCTCATCTTCATTGATGTAATCTTGTCTGTCCCTATGTTCCCTTCTCCCTTGTCTTCCCCTCACTTGTCTCCCCTAAGTTGTAAGACCTTTGGGGCAGGAACCTGGCTTATAGCTACTGGTTTTTAGGAGCAACTTCACCCCCAGGGCTAGGACCAGGATTTTTGCTGCCCTGGGCAAACTCCAGACGCTGTGCCTCAGCCTGCTCTGCACACACAACACACGCAGGTGTAGCGTGCTCAACACGTGTGTAGATTGGGGCATGGAAGGACTGGTGGCCCCAGCTCCCCCTGCTTCCCAACCCCTGATCCAGCTACCCTGCTAGCCAAATTGCCAGTGGAGAGGCTGGATCGGGGGGGCGGGAGGCAGGGGTTTGCCACCCTCTTCAATTTGCCGCCCTAGACAGATGCCTGTAAGGTTGCGCCGGCCCTGTTCATCACTAATGGACAAATTACAATACGTCGGGGAGGGTTTGTCTAAAAATCTTGACCTGGTTCAGTTGAATCAGCCAATCTTTTGGCAAGAGAGAGGGAGAAAGGCACATTAACAGTGATAACCTGAAATTATCGTAATAGACCTGCCTGTCTAGAAAATGAGAAGTATTTTTCTTGGGTAATTTATTTCTGTGGTCAAATCCACAACCTGGTAAAAAGCCACAATGAAAAAAAAACCCTCTACAGCATTTTGATGCAGTTCAGATGATTTAGGCAAATATCAAGAGTATCTTCCACCGGTAAATCACCCTTACTCCCCCCATGCTTCCCCAAGTGCCTGCCGCTCCCTCCCTGGACTCCTGCGCTCTGGTCCCATCAAGTTACTCCTAAAAACCTACCTCTTCCCTCAGGTTTTCCCTAGCTCCTCACCTCTGCAGATCAATCAGGGGTGCTTCTCTTTTTGCTGTCCTACCTGTCAGAATCCCCCTCTCCCCCGTGTGACTTTAAGTTGTGCACCTGCGACATGACGCTAATCACCCTTTAACCACCCTTGGTGGTCATTTATGCATGTTGCAGGGCTGCATAGGGCACCAATACAGCCCTGCAACATGCATAAATAACCACCAAGGGTGGTTAGCGTCATGTCTGTTTTCACCCTTAGCATCATAGAATTGTACACGCAATGGGGTCACAGGAGCCAGACTTTGGGAACAGCTTTAGAACTAAATCGAAGTCTTCAAGCAGATTCCGTCTTGGATGGATCTGTCCACTCGGATCGGCCGGGCGAGGCCGAACGGAGGCTGGCCCAGATATGGTCCCTGTTCCACCAGATATTCAGGTTGGCTGCTCCTACGCCCCCACCCTGCTGTGCCACTTTGCATGTGCACAATGAACCCAAGATCTTTGCTCACGCAAAGTCCATTTTTACGTGTGCGCAAAAGATCTTTTGTTAATGGCGCTGCGCAGAAGTTGGGGCGCTGTGCAGGCTCTGGATTACCTACCCGCCCATAGAAATGGAGCTGCAAAGATTGGTATCGGTGGAAAATCCCCATGAATATGGAACAACTGATCCGTTTCAGCCTTACGCTGAAATAACCTCTCTAATCTGGACCTTCTAGATCTGGAGTGGATCCTTTTATGTTCCAGACCTACTGCGGCAGGATGTTATGGGTAGGTCCTTGCAGGGATCAGGCCCACAGCTACCCCGTACTCTGCTACTGCTCCCCTGAAGCCCAAGTAGCGGTAATACACCCAGGTGTGCTACCTGACCAAATTCTTGCAGAAATTGCCTCTGGCATTGTTGAATTACAGCCTGAGTGGAAAGTACTGTGCTGTAGAAATTGGGATGCTGGTGACATAACCCGGCCAATGGGGTGCTGGGACTGTCAGCTGCCACCTCTGCCAAAGAGAAGCAGCCTATAGCTGGAGAGAATGGCCCAGAGGCATAGCTACGATGGCGGGGGGAAGGGGAACTCAGGTGAGTCCAGGCCCTGAATTCTGAGGGGGCCCTTTGCAAACAGTCTGAAGGACACTAGGAAATTTTTGGAGGGAGCTGGACCAACACGCTGCCCCCGCCCACTCTGAACATTTCCTAACAGCCCTCAGGCTGCTTGCAGAGGGCCCCGCCAAGAAGGACATTTTCAGAGTGTGTGGGGGAATGCTGCCCCCACCACTAACCACTCTTAAATCTTCCTTTCCGGTGAGAATTGCTGCTGATTGGTGGTGACAGCACCAGGAGCTGGGGTGGCACTGCCTTCATGGGGAAGCCCTGCCCCCATCCTAGAGACCCTACCCCTTTGCACTTACGGGGGCCCATAACTGGGACATGAGACCGGGCCCGCAACCGCCTCGTTCCCCCACTGGAAGAGCCCCTTATGCAGAGAGCTCTGTGTGGTATTTTGTATTTCTTAAGATGTCCAAAATGAATGTAACAGTGGGGAGCTCATTTGTATTCAAAATTGGCATCAGTTGTAGAATCTGGGTTAATTTGTTCTTCTCAAAGAATCTAAATCAGGTTTTGTAGAATATAGGGAAAAACTCTTTTGCAGGAGAGCCAGGCCCCTAGACATAAAGCAGGTCAGAAATAAACACTGGACAGCTGACAGCCACTGTCAATGCTCAGCAGCTGATCAGATCTGTAGATCTGACACCTTTCCTACCTGGACAAGCACCTTGACTCCTGAGGGGTCTGGACGTGGTAGGTTATACTGGGCTAGGTTCTTTGGGCCAAATCCTGCAGCTTTATTGAAATCCATTCTCCCAGCTGGCTCCTAGTTTGAGCAGCCCCAGCACCTAGGATTGGCCGGTTCCTTTAACAGCATTAGAACAGCCACTCTTGCAAAAACCTTGCTTAATGACCGAGGTTTCAGTGTGACATGGGCCCCCAGTACTCTTGATGAGAGCTCAGCTTATGCAGTCCCGGATAGGGTCAAAAGAACGAAATGCCAATGCAGCCCTGAATATATGGGGTGCTTTTAAATGAGACAGGGGTTGGGTGGGGCCATGATTGGTGCGGGGATGTGTGTGTGCTGTGCATGGGGGAGCACTTCAAACGAGCGGCCCCACGCACATCTGCCCCGGCCCCGCACAAGGCACTCCCCGTGCATGGACTAGATGAGTGGTGCATGGGTCATGGGAGCACGCACCTCCACGTACCCGTATTAAAACGAGACATCCCCTACGTGGACAGTGAGTGCCCATGCGTGGGGGTGTCTAAAACACCCAGAGTAATCTAAGGCAGCAAGGGAGGTTAAGGGAAAGTGGATGGACTAGATGATCTAATATTATTATTAATAATATAGCACTAGCAATATATACCTGGCATTGTAGAATCATAAATGATAGACAGGTCCCTGCCCTGAGGCACATACATTCTGGGAGAGACAAGGTTGGGTAGGGGAAGGGAACAAAGGGGGAGATGGGAATACGTCCCCAAAGTTGCGACGTTGCAGGGGCACGTGCTTAACTTGGTTACAGGAGAGAAGGGGACCCTGAGTAAATCAGGGAGTAGACTAAGGGGATGAGGACCTAGGAAAGCTACTTCCCCCTTCCTAGGATACCTTCTGGCTTCTGAAACGTTCAGTTCAGAAAGAACCATAAAGAGCCCATGCAGCTTCGTGGCTAAGGTAATGGATTTGGACTTAAGAAACTTCTAAGAACATAAGAAGTGCCATTTACTGGGTCAGACAAATGGTCCGTCCAGCCCAGCATCCTGTCTCTGACAGGGACCAAATCCTTGTGGTCACTACATGGTCTTGGGTAAGTTTCTCTCTCAGTCTTGGTTTCCCCCATCTGTAAAATGGGAATAATAATAATAACAATGTCCTAACTCTCAGATTTGTTGTGAAAGGACACTAGATTGGGGTTGTAACGTACTTTGAACACCAAAAGTGCTATATAAATAATGAAGACCCTCTAGTCTGAGCATCTGTATAGCACTGGGCATTTAATTTTCTCTAGTTATTCTTATTACAGCAAAGCCATCAATCTGACCTTTTCAGTAAGGTGCCGATGGCATTTCCCTTCTCGTGCATTAGGGTTAAAGCTTCCAAGGGGCAACAAAGTTAAAGTTCTGTTTTCAGTCACAAGACAAATGAACTTGTAATCAAGGAAGCTGTCTTGCAGTTTAAAAGATACCCAGGCTGTTTAAAAGATGCCCCGTTGCTCT
Organism: Sphenodon punctatus; assembly: GCA_003113815.1. Lineage (NCBI taxonomy): Eukaryota > Metazoa > Chordata > Lepidosauria > Sphenodontia > Sphenodontidae > Sphenodon > Sphenodon punctatus. The sequence goes on along the minus strand of QEPC01015086.1, from coordinate 22,577 downwards.
CTCTGGCCACTAAAGTTAGGACTACAGGGAAAATGGGCTTTTAAATGGAAGGAGAAAAGATGTAGCTGTATTAGGAGGAATTGTCTAACTCGGGCAATGGAATAGTAAAGCAAGAAGGGTTGTGGTGTTCACAACTCTGGAAGCCTTTTGCAAAAGATTAAATACACACTTCTGTGGAAAGGTTTAGGTACAGCTGATTCTGAATAAAGGGAGGTGGATGGACTAGGTGATCTTTAGGATCCTTAAAATTCTCTCTCTGATGGCAGGCGGGAAGTTGGCAGGTTTGCTGCCCCCCCACCCCTGTTAAGGAGGTGCTGCCACTCCCCTAGCAAAGCCTCTCCTACACTTTGTCCCTCCCAATTGTTTTCCCAGACCAAATTATTTCAATGGCATTAAAAGCTGGATCAATAGTTTCCTCCCTACATGCTATCGGTACCTTGTCTATAGTGATCAATGACTTAAAGCCACCTAAAAAAGAAAGTTTTATTCCATTCTAAATGGCCGAGATTTCCAAGGGTTGCTTTGAGTCTTTGTTTTTTTTTAAAAAAAAAAAAAGTGGGGAGGGATAGCTGAAGCGAGGATTTCTACCGATATCTCTAGGACTTCTAGAGAGCCAGTGTGGTGGAGTGGAGACGGTGCTGGGCTTGGACCTGGGGGAAACCAGGGTTCAAATCTTCCCCTAGCCATGAACTCGCTAGGTGGCCTTGGGTAAGTCACAACCTCTCAGCCTCAGTTCCCCCATCTGTAAAATGGGAGTGTGTGTCTGTCTGTGTTCTCCTCATCCTTGTCCATATTAGATCGTAAGCCCACTGGGCACGTACCTGTCTCCAAAAATCTGTGACTGTAAAGTGCTGTGTACACCTAGTAACTGCAGTATAGAAATGTTTAGTAGTAGAGGAAATTCAGTCAGAATTTCAAGCGGACCATAGTTTGTGGGCAGTAAAGCTCTTGCCTTCTACAGATTGGGTGGGAATACAGACTCCTTAGGAACAAGAAGTTTGCTGTGTGGTTGGAGGATGTGTCCAGGCCTGCACACAGGAAAGATGGGCAGCACACATATCCCTATAGAAGCAATATGATGGAGGGCAGCTCCAAGAAACAGCAAAGATCTCTCTCTCACACACACCGACGTGTCCATTAGAAGAGACCTCATTTCAGAGCCCACCAGCTTGACAGATCATAATAGATAGCACCATGGAGCATAATGGGTGTTGCTTATTTCCCTGGTTCTCAAATGGGGGGCCCCTCAGGGGAAGCATGGGGAGGTATGTGGGGGGCACAAGAAGGATTACAGCTGTCAAACACCTAGGTTCTCTGACTGAGTTAGGTGAAATCTCCAAAATAATGGGGGGGCGAGAATCAAAGAAACCTAGGGGAGGGGAGAAAGTGATAAGAGGGGGGAGAAGACAGGGATCAACTTGTCTGTGGGGGGTGGTAGTGGGTCTTGGGGGGCCTCCGTTGCCACCGACAAGCCTAAGAACACAACTAGTGCCTTCCCAGGTCAGACCAACCATGAAGCCCAGCATCCTGTCTCCGTCAGTGGCCAACCTCTGTCTCTTGAGAGAAGTACCCAAGAGGTCACAATGGGGCACGGCATTCCCTGTTGTTCCAGCCCCCCAACAGTAAGAGGTTATACCCCCAAAACCTACTTGGCTAATAGCCATGAATGGACCTAGCCTCCAAAAGCAAAAAGAAGGGGAGCACGGATAAAAATTTTTTGAGAACCACTGCTTTATTTCAGTATCCCTCTGCTCTGTCGTGCCCCTTATTTTTGATCTGGTGACCCCCCAATACACACACAGACACACACCCTCCCCAGCAGTCACTAATTTGTCCCTCCTCCTCCCTCCCAAAGTCCTAGAGCACACACAGCCCTTTCCCTGGCACGCCCTCTCCTACCTGTCTGATCTCTGTGTCCAGGAAGGCCCTCTTCCCCCCTCGAGGGCAGTTCTGGATGTAGCAGGCTGAAGACAAGGTGAGAAGACAGAGGAAGGAGATTGGCAGAGAGTTTTCGGTCATCTTGATGAGGTCCCACAGGCACGAGAGAGAAACTTCCCTTGCTCTCCCTCCTCCTCTTGTATATGCCTCTGGCTCCTCTCTGGACCAGCTGCCTATTTATACCTTTAGCTCCTCTTCACGATGACGACGTAACAACTCTCTAGTCTGACTCTCTCGCCATGGCCAGGCTGTTTATTATTCCCACCCCTCCAAGCTAGACTTAAAGCAAATACTGTAATTGAGGTAATTCAGTGCGGAGGCACAAGCAGACACAGCTTGGGGCACCTCTCATCATCATGGTTTGCTGTTGTTGTTATGGTCGGACTAGAGGAACCTTAAAGGTCATCTAGTCTAGCCCCTCTGCTCCAAGGCAGGAGAACTTCTCATCACTGCATCGCAGAAAGATGCTTGGCCAGATGGTTTCTGAAAACATCCAAGGAAGGAGATTCCCCTGACCACCCCAGGCAACTGCATGCCCTAGCCCAACAGTTAAGAAGCTTTTCCAACTATTTAACTGAAATCTATTTTCTAGCAATGTAAGAACATAGTGCCATTTCCTGGGTCAGACCAATGGCCCACCCAGCCCAGCATCCTGTCTCCGACTGCGGGCAGCCTCAGTTGCCTCAGGGGAGGAGCGCGCAGCAGCTTACAATAGGAGTTACTAGACGGGACGACAGGGTCCCACTGCCAGAAGACGACATAGGAACACGCCAGCAACATGGTCCTGACCCCAGACACAACAAACGTGCCGGTGGCCGAGCTGCTGGAGAGGGTGGGGAGCCGCACACTGCCCAGTGCCCTGCCCCCACCATGACAGACAGCCACGGCAGCCAATGACAGCCGCCACAGGGGGACCCGATCGAGAACGGGTCATGGTGGGCCATCATAACAAACATTATTGCCTGCTGTAGCCCGCTTAGGTCCCGTTAGGGTCCTAGAGGGGGTCAGGATTACAGACCGGGCTCGTTGCCAACACACCTGGGAGCAATCCCAGGCGAACAGGTGGCGGGGGTACTAACAAACATGCCGGTGGCTTGCGGGTCAATGTGGCCCACTGTCACGTTTGTTAACACCCAATGGAGTCCTCCATTTCCTGCCATCTTCCCTCAGCTCCCGACAGTCAAGGGTCTTCTTGGACCCCCCCGACCAACCCAACTAGGAGCCCTTAATGGACCTGGCTTTCAAACATTCATTGAGTCCCTTTGTGTAGCCTGCTACACTCCTGTCCTGGACACCATCCTCCGGCAAGGAATGCCACAATTTTATTGTATGTTGGATTAAAAAATACTTCCACTGCTTTGTTTCAAATCGACGCTCTGCTAATGTCATGGAGTGACCCCTGGTTCTGTTGTTTTTAGAAAGGGCAAATATTCAAATTCCCGGTACCTGAATCAAACCACATATTTGGGGTACTTTTTGGTACCGGTTTTCGATCAGGTACCAAAAATACCGACAACTGGTATACCGAAATATGGATTTTGTGAATTTCTCAGGTATTATTTTGGTTTTTCAAGTAATTTTGGGTACCCCAAAAACCAGCAATTGAAGTTTTGGTTTTCTGAGTACTCAAACAGCATTTGCGTACTGATTCAGATACCGAATGCGGCTTTTACCTGCAGATACCAAGCCAGGAACCCATTTCAGCTCTGGTTATATGCCATTTCCTATGCTTAATTGAGTGGGGGTCTATAATTCTGCTAGTGTCTGATAGTGGGCTTTACTGAGGTTGACCAGCTAAAGGTCAGTATAGAGCATAGTGGAAAAGGTGTTGCACTTGGGCTTAGAAGACCTGAGTTCAAATCCTCTCTTAGCCATGAACTCACTGGGAGGCCTGGGGCAAGTCATTCTCTCTCAGCCTCAGTTGCCCTTCTGTAAAATGGACATAATAACGCCCGCCTTATAGGGCAGTAGTGAGGATGAACTGGATAAGCAGCGTGAAGCACTTTGAATGCTGAATAGTCCTTAGCAATGATTAAGACTAATAATCTGGTCCGTATGGAGTATTGACTCCTAAAGCCTTTGCTTGGCTTAAATTTGAACCCAGGACTGGCTTTGCCACAGGGTGACCTGGAGCGATGGCCTCAGGCCCCATTCTTTTCTCTACTCCCCCAGTTTCACCAGGGCAGGGAGCAAGGCCCCCCCACTCTCTCCTAGTGGGGCTCCAAAGATGACCACCTCCAGGACCCCACAGGGAGTGCTGTTGGGTGCAGGGCCATGGGGAAGGGGCCACCAGGGACCCTGCATTTTATCTTTACCCTGGGCCCTTCAGACTCTAAGGCTGGCCCTGTTTGAGCCAGTAGGAAATCCCTTTGTGACCCCTTGCGGGCTAAAGGCAAAGAAGGTTCTGACCGCAGAATGGTCCTGTGTTTAGAGGCGATCTTTAATTGCACCAGCTTCTATTGGGGAAAGTGGGCAAACGTTCAGGTCACACAGGCCCTTCCTCAGGCATCAGGGTTTTTTTCTCAGTGGAAACGACGTCGGTGAAACGGAAGAATCCTTCCAAACCGCATGAGCTCGGGCAGGGGTGGGATGACGGACAAGGAAACGGAATCACTGGCAGGGAGTCACGTCGCCCCGAGCTACGGTGGCCGTAGAGGCCAAGTTTTGCCAGGACCCTTATGAAAAATACTGCATTGGCGCCTACGCAGGCTCCGCAACATGTATGTTCCATAAGGGGTTCTGGAAAAACGGGCATCCAGAGCGACTGCTCAGTGTCTGATCTCTCTCCCTCCTTGTCCTGAAAGGCAGCCCCTACAACCGACCCTAGAAGCTTGGGCCAGAGGGAACTAAAATGCATCACTCTCTTGGGTACTAAAAACAACGGACTAAAATGAAAAGCTTGGGGCTTCCTAGGTCACCGTAGAAATGGGTAAGTACAAGGCAGCCTGCGGCGTCTGTTTGCTCTTGCTGTTTTATATCAGGGGTGGGGGCCACTTTGACAATTAGTACAAGCCCCGAGGGCCACATCGAAGTTGGGGGGCAGGGGGGGGGCTTAAGGGTTTTGCTCCAAAAGGTAAGGTCTAGATCAGGGGTGGGGGAACTTTTTCCCTCCCAGGGGCCCCAAAATTTGTAGCTCCGAGGAGCCACATAGAAGTTGGGGGTGGGTCTGGGGTGCACTCAAGAAACAGGCGGGTCCAGCTCATGGATCTGTGCCCTGTCTGAGAGCAGGCCCTCCTCTCTGTTCCCTTTCCCCGAGCTCAGTCTTGCAAGTACTTGGGGGTAGGAACTGGGGTCAGATCCAGGAACTGGAAAGGGGCCACATAATAAGCTACGGAACCAGTTGCATTTGGCCTCCGGGTAGGGAGGCCAGACGTCCGGATTTATACCGGACAGCCCGGAATTTCTGATAGCTTGCGCGGTCCGGGATGGAAGGGGAACTGGACCATAGAGCTGTCCGGGAATTTCCCCTTCCATCCCGCCTCCCACCGCCGGCTGGCTGCAGCTGCGCTCTCTGCACTTCCGCCCATGTGGACCCCGGGGGGAAGTGCAGAGAGCACAGTTGCAGCCAGCTGGCGGGCTTTTTTGGAGCATGTGCGGCAGCCGCCAGTGGGCAGACTGAGTCAGTTGAGGCTTGACTCACTTGCGGGAGTCCCAGAGGTTAGGTGGCACGGCAGCTAGCAAGAAACCCAAACCCAGGTACCTACCGCCGGCTGGCCTTCACACATGCCCCGGCTGCTCCCCTGGCTCCCCCCCAGCAACTTTCCCTGGCTACCCCCCAGCAAGCCCCTCCCAGCAACCCCCCTGGCTCCTCCCTCCTCCCAGCAACTTTCCCTGGTTACCCCCCAGGCTCCCCCCCTCCCAGCAGCAACCCCCCTGGCTCCCTCCCTCC
>QEPC01015085.1:0-12947 GCA_003113815.1 Sphenodon punctatus | reverse complement strand
TTTTCTTCCATCCGATGTTAACCCTGGGAACTCCTTGTTGCTGGGTTGTGCCTGTGTTTTGCCAGTGTATTCTGTGTTTCCCTGTGTTTGGGGTTTATACATTATTCATTTTAAGCTTGATGTGCATGTAGACTGTGTTTTCTTCTATCCGATGTTAACCCTGGGAACTCCTTGCTCCTGGGTTATGCCCTGGCTCTGCCTACCGTTGCCCTGGCTCTGCCCACCGGCTCACCGGCCTTACTACCCCTCCAAACTAAAAACCCACCAGCTGCCCCTGCAAGCAGGGCTCTAGTTTATGGCACACTTTCATGGAATAGGGCCAGTAGCACAGCAGAGCACAGTCACAATGAAGATACCTCTCTGTTTCCTACTGTGGATCTCCAGAGAGCTAAATATTCTACACTCCCCTGACAAAATACACATTAATATGTTAAGGAAAAAAAGAAAACCTAACCCCACAAATCAGCCTGTGTTTAAACAATTTTTAGTTCTGCCAAAGTAATACAACATGACGGGTAGTAAAATACTGAACAACCACTGCATGCCCCAGGTAGTGTGATGAAGCATAAGGTGGAAAATTGATTGACTGGAGAAGTGAGAAGCAGTCTAATCTCTCAAAAATACAAATATTTGGGAACTTCTAAGCCCCTGGAGCTTTAACCTTGTTCCCAAACCTCACAATTGGCATTATATGTGACCCCTCCTAAAACCACATCCAACCACCCCTTATCTGGGTATATCCTTTGCTCTCCCCCCTGACATCACAACTTCAACCACCCTGAAATTTTCCCTGGATTTGGTACCTTTCACAATTCCACCTCTCTCTTTTTCTCCACACCCCACAAACCAAGAATAGGAGGGCACTGGGCTCCCCACCTGCTTAAGAAAGGATTTTCTCCTCAAACTCAACAAAATAGCACTCATGATGTGGCAAAGAACAAGCTTCCACTAACTTCATGGATTTAGATGGCAAAGTTGGAATTCTATTACAGTGAATGTAGTCATTTCAATTTCTTCATGCTGTACATTTTCTTTATGAATCCCTCCATACTAATCACACCTTCAGGAGTTTTTCTGTCATTCCCTCTCATGTGCTAACATAATAAACTCATTATTGCCATCTGAACAATTCCATTTAGTTCCTTCATTTTCTGAATGTTTGTGCCCATTTTTGTTGTTCAGCAAGTCTGAAATGTTATGAATGATAAAATACGATAATATGTGGTCTAGGTTAATAGTAGCATCAATACACATTAGTCCCCAAAGGACAAACATTTTACTATGAGTTGTTACCTTTCTACATCATCTGCCCTGCAATAGCAGAGAAGGATAGCTTTGCAGCATATTATTATTTGAGGAAATCAGCCCTTTAGCTTGTATAATTTTCCATAGGTAGAGTTTGACTTTCATAAATGTCTTCCTTGATACAGTGTACAAGTTTATAATCAATGATGATGCCACTAGCTGCAGTGGGACTACTCACTAGTAAACTGTTTGCAGCTAGAACCGAAACAAATAGCTAATTTCAGATTCATGATAACTGGAGGAAAACAAATGGAACAGTAGCCCACAGTGTGAATAATATATGCAAATGAAATGGAAATCTTGATAATTGGACATTTTTTAATTGGATATTTTGCTTTGGATACTTCACTTTTCCTTAGTGATTTTGACTATTTTGGAAAGTGATCCCATCTAATTTAGATTTGAAAATCACCCCTCTCCCTCAAATTGAAATGGATCAGCAGAAGTTCGGCATGGCAAATTTGCCATCTATTTGAGCTCTAAGGCCGCCAAGTATAATAATTTACTGTATTCCAGATTTATTCTGATACTAACCTTTCCATATTCAATTTATTAAGGGGAAAATTCATGGGATATTCAGAAGTAAATGTACCGAAAATGTGTCCAAATCTGCTTCATTCAAGCCTCCTGTTTTTTGTGACTTCAGGTTAGTTTGCTCACTGGTACCACTGAGGGCCCAGTACTGATACCATTCAAGTTAGGGAGTGTTCAAGGAGAAGAAGCAGATTGTAATTCAATTTTTTTAGTACCTGAGAAACAGCCAAATACTTTCATTCTAAGTGGCAACAAAGCAAAAATGAACAAAAAAGTGAAATCTAAGTGACCTCTGTAAATGAATCCTACCAAATGTCATTAAAAGTTATATCCTTCATAAATGAATCTTTACAGCTATTCTAAAAATTTAGAAAATGTCTCTCTCTAAAAGTTTCCATAGGTTTTAGTATATGGCATGGTATGGCATAGAAATTTTTTCATAAGAAGATAATGCTAGGGCTGAAAACAATTTGTAAATGCACATTTACAATTGCATTTGCCTAAATGAAGACTCAAAAATCAAATTCACATTCTTTTCACATGTACATTTGCTTTTCAGGTATTCACTTACTCAAATACTATTTGGGAATGTACATTTACAAAAAGTCAGCTCTAGCATTATTGTCTTATGAAAATATATACTATGCCACAATCTAAAAATGAATAGAGAGCGAGTACCAGGAATCAGAATATCCATGCATGTCACCTCCAGTTGAGGACATCTTTGACGCTTCCGGAAGAAAGAAAAAAATATTAGAGGGAGCCGCACTTTCTTCTTGTAGCAGCAAAAGGAAGTTCACAAGTTCTCATAAATTTATCCAGCTCTGTTTTAAACCTAATCAAGTTCTTTGTCTCCATAACTGTTCTTGGGATTGTATTCCAGAAGCTCATGACTCTGATGGTTAATAGATCTGAAATGAATTTTGAAACAAATAATAAATCTAAGCTTGTCAGTATAGTCACATTTGTTTTAGCAAAGTAAATGGTGAAGAAGTATTCACTTCCAGCTTTTTTTGCAGTTTCAAATCTTTGGGTATTAATCGTCACTTGGTATTTGTCACTTCATTACTTTGGGCATTTTGATATTTTGTGTCTTTGACTTTACCATTTGGTAGGTTTTTAAAATATAAAATGTGAATAGTCCATCTCTGTTACATAACGTTGCAGAAAAGTCATGAGTAATGAAAAACAAAGTAACTGAAGTTAACGAAGTACCAAATACTGAAACACAGAAGTAATGAAGTAACAAACGATGAATAATGAACACCAAAATACTAAAGTAATAATGAAAGAAAATAATAAAGAGGCAAGTGCCAAATTTACAGAGTAACAAATATTGAAATAATGAAGAAGTAAATTTCACCACAGCAACAAAGGTGTTGATATTTGCTTATGGGAATGATTATATGAATATAATATGTCCTTCATTAACTGTTTTTTCCTCTCTGCCTTCACATTCCTACATGAGTTATGATTCTTCTGCAGTAGTATTTTCTGCTGGTCCTATTCTTCAGGTTATACTTTCAAGGGGTAGTCTCCTCACTTCTCTTCATACCAATGGATAAAAACAAATGTGTGGCTGGTGGCAATGACCTGATGTGACTGTGGAGCCATGCAATGGGATGCACGGGCCAGGTAGGTATGGCCAGGAGCACAACAAATGGGCAGAATGGAAGCCACGGCCATGCTTTGGTCCCAGCACCCCACCCCATGACAGGCAGCCATGATGGCCAATAAGGCACCGTATGATGGCCAGCCATGGTAGCCCCTGGCCTGGGCCAAGTATGCCACAGCTTCAGAGATGTGTAAGCCCACTTTGGCCCAGTAAGGTGGGGTTTAGCCCAGGCTGTGACCTTTTCAGACTGATTAAAAACTAGGGTTGTACCAAATAGTATTTCCTCGTACTCTGGCCTATTTCCAAATTTCCAGATACTCGGTTCAGGTACACAGTCATACTTTGTAACTTTTTCTGAGGACCCGGAATTTGGAACTCGGAATTCTGGACCTTGGAAATACGTGGAACTTCAGAACAGTAGTGTACCCAGTCCACAGCATGGTCCACTATCAGCAGTGAGTAAACCCACTTTAAAATCATTATGCCAATCAAGCAGTGCACAGAAAGCAGGATCGCAAAATTAGGACATTTGCTGAAGAAGAATACAACCACCCCACAAAACAGGTCAAGTGCATGCAGAAATCCAACCAAAAGCCAGCCAGCCCAGCAGACAAAATTATAACACCCCCCAAAAAGGAACCAGACGTTCACGCACGCACGCACGCACGCACACACACACACACACGCGCACGTACACACACACACACACACACACACACACACACAGGGACACACAGGGACACCATCTTATTTTTTAAAAAAGGAATGGCTTTGGTACTGTGGCACTGGTAACTTGAACAATCCAGGCAAGGGGAAGTGGAGCCAGGCAGAGGGATCCCTCTGGCCTCATTGTGCCAAGAAGCAGGCAGAACAGAAGAAGTTATAGTTACACTTTACAATTGACTCTGCACTGTGCAATGCCATAGCCCTGGTAACAAAGAAGACAACACAACCACACAAAACAGTGCAATTGTGTGGAGAAATCCTACCAAAATCCAGCCAGCCCAGCAGACAAAATTATAACACCCCAAAGAAGGAAACCAGATATTCACTCATACACACCCAGAGGAACCACTTATTTTGGAAAAAGGCATGGCATTGCTGTGGTCTGGTGCTGGTAACTTGAACAGCCCAGGCAAGGGGAGCCATGAGGAAAGATTCCTCTGGCCTCATGGTACCAAGTACTGCAAACAGCAGTGGCACACACTTTTTTTTTTTAAAGGCATGGCATTGGTGTGGTGTGTGGTGGCTGGTATCCTGAACAGCCCAGGCAAGGGGAGCCATGCAGAGAGATCCCTCTGGCCTCATGGTGCCAGAGCAAAGTAGGCAGGCACAGCAGGAATGTGGCACCCATTTTTATTTTTATTTTTTTTAAAAAGCATGGCATGGTGGAAAATGTAACCCCCATTCCCCAGCAATGGCCCTATGGACAGGATAAACCATGCCATGCCATACCAGACCAGACACCCCTCCCTACCAACTGATTATGTACAGATCAGCAGCGTAGCACAGAGCCAAATTCATCAAAGACAATGGAAAATGGCTGTGCAGCCACTATTATTTTGCCCTGCAAGCCAATCAAAACTTGCCATCTGGATTCCAATCACTCAGCTGTACCCCTCCTACCAAATATGACACTAAATTTTATTTCCAGAAGCTCAACTCCAGCCACGCGCGCAGCAGCTTCCAAAGTATTCCAAAGTTTTGTGAAGTTTCCTTGGTCCTCGGAACTTCGGAACCCAGAAATTGCGAACCGAGGTCTGGAATCTATGGCTGAAAGAAAGTCTTCTGAAAACTTTGGAATTTAGTGAAGATTATAGTATTCAGTTTGGAAAATCTGAATTCTGAAGTTTGGAGAACCAAGACCGTTATTCGGAAAGCTTCGGAAACTGCTTCACACATGGGAGGCTGGTGGACAATTGATCTTCTTCTGGAAATGAAACTTAGAGCCATATTTTGAAGGAGGGGGCTATGGGAGGGGACAGTTGAGTGATGGTAAGCAAGATGGCAAGTTTTGATTGACTGGCAGGTTAAAATAAAAGTGGTTGCAGTAATTTTGTCCATTCTCTTTGGTGAATTCGGCTGTGTGCTACAGTGTTGCTGGATCTGTAAATAATTGGCTGGGGGGGAGGATGCCTGGCCTGGCCTGGTATGGAAAGGTTTAGTCTGGCCTGTCCATAGGGACAATATTGGGGGATGGGGGTTATCTTTACCTTTACCATGCCATACATTTATTTATATATTATATATATATATAATTGAGTGCCAGATTGCTTCTAGTTCTGCCTGCTGCTTCATTGGCACTTGGCACCATGAGGCCAGAGGGATCTCTCTGCCTGACTCCGCTTCCCTTTGCCTGGTCTGTTCAAGTTACCAGTGCCACAGAACCATGACATGCCAAGAGGATGCCAGTGTGGGAGGGGTGTGTGTGTGTGAATGTTTTGTTTCCTTGCTGGTTTTCTGTTGGGAGTCTGGATTGTCTGTTCAAGTCTGCTCTGTTCAAGTTACCACTGTGCCACAGTACCAATGCCATGCCACGAGGGTGCCCATGGGTGTGTGTGAATGTTTTCTTCTTTTGGTTTCCTGGGTGTTATCAGGCTGACTGGATTTTGGTGGGATTTCTCCAAGCAGTTGCATTGTTTTATTGTATTATTCTTGAGTGAATGTCCCACTCTTGCTAGCCTGTTTTTTTTCTGGGCACTGCTTGGTTGACATAATGATTTTACAGTGGGTGTATTTACTGCTGAGGTGGGTCATGCTGTAGGCACACACACTAATATTATTAATTATTTTTATTATTTCTTCTGCACACAGTTGCACTTTTGTGGAGTTTTCTTTTGAAGTGATTGTCCCACTCTTGCTAGCCTGCTTTTCTGGGTAATGCTTTGGCTGTGGATTCAAGAACGAAAATGTGACCAACTGGGGCACTGTGGGAATACTTTCTCGTTTTTCTGGTTAATAATATGGGGGGGATAGGGCTTGCCTTGTATAGGTGGGTTGGGCACACACAAAAAATGTTGGCTTTTGGTGGGGAGTTGTTTTGTTTCTTGTGTGTGGTTGTTATGGCTGATGGTCTGGCTAGTGGCAACCCCTCCCCCCCACCACCCAAAAAGCTTGTTGAAACTTTAGTGATCAATTTTATTTGTTTGCTAATGTAATCTTTGGCCTTTCTTTGGTGGGGCACCACAGTCCTACCCTCTCCCACCCACCTTGAGCTTCAAGACTTGCATTCATGGGGCATGTTTGGAGGTGGGGGAACGTACTGATCACATATCCTTTTGGTTTTGTAATTACGTAGTGGTGGTGGTGGTTTTTGTACTGTCTTCTGTTCTGTCTCTCTCACTCTGACTTTCATTCTGCTGTCAGGCACAGCAGGGGGAAAGATAGGGGGAGTAGGGGGAAGAAGGGCTGTGTGTGTTGTTGTGCACCGTGATTGACTAGGCTAGGCAATTAGGGGGGAGACAAGGTGGGGTGAATGAGCTGTTGTGCACATAGTGCACATTCTGATTGGCTAGTCAATTAAATGGCTGCAGGTGCTGCACATGGTAACACCTGCTGAGGTGCCAAGTTGGTGCCCAAGAGTTTTGAAGTTTCCAAGGTTTTCTGAAGTTTCTGAAGGTTTCCGATGTCCCAGACTTCAGTTTCCGAAGTCCAAAGCTTCAGAAATAGTGCAGAAGTGCCTATGAGTACCCATACTGAGTGTTTGGAACTTCAATATTTGATCAGAGTACCCAGAAGTACTATTCAGTTCAGTTCTACAGGAATTCTTGGTGAATTCCAAAGTTTTCTGAAAACCAAGCTTCAGCACTAGTAAACAACAGATATAGCATTGGGCTGATGTGGCCCGCTTTACCCCATTATGCACCGTTGGGTAAGCTACATGTGTGTGCAGGTGCTGCCAGATGTTTGCCTGGGATTTCCCCGGGCCATGTCGTTAGCTAGCCCAGACTATGTCTAGGTCACATCTGGGACTAAGGTCCATTCTATCAGGCCAAAGCAGGTTATCACATGTGCTGTGGCCTGGCAGACACTGCCAAGATTGGGTCCACCATGGCCAGCTGCCTTGGCTGCCTGTCACAGCAGTCATGGCAGGGCTCTGGTTGATGCTGAATACAACATGGGGGCGGGACTGGTCAGCCACATGGTCATGCATTTCCTTACCCTCCCTGGCGGCTCGGCTGCAGGCACTTTTGTTATGTGACCCAGCCTGGTTTGGACCATGTCCACCATGGCTTCCCGACCCAGCCCAGGTCAAGCCACCACCAACACAAGGCCATCACTTCTGTTTCCACCATTGTCCAGAGGTCACAGCTCAAGCTAGCTGCCAATACCTGCTGGGGCAGTCTTAAGCCCCATCCCAGGCCAAAAAGGGCCCAAATCATGTCTGTTTTTACCCAGTGTCTTCTAGTTCCTGTCTAGACTTCAATAGCATCTGCAGCTGCATACCCAAACTCTGGATCTTCTCTGTCATGAGGGCGATGAACCAGAAATTGCATTTCATATACATGCAATGTCTTTCTGATACCCAATCAAGGATGATATTCACAGCACGGCTCCCATATCCAGCCATATTATTTTATCTTCACTTATTTACTCGTGTAGTATCCATTGCTATTTTTGCTTGTTGACTCCTAGCCTTCTTGCCTGAAAAGGTGACTGAAGTAGGAGAGGTAAGAAACAAACATCCCCCTAGCTGCCTCTCCTTGTCCTTCCAGCTCATTAGCCTCTCCAGCAATGGATCAGTCTAGGCATTGCAAGTTTCAGTGCTTCAGTAGCTTAGACTCATCACTCATATAACTGGTGTTAAATTAGCTAATCAACAGAAATGAGAAGGGGAAAAGGAAGTGGGGAAAAAAGCCTAAAAGAATGGGGGGAAACCCTAAACAGAGATAAAAAGGTCAAGAAAGACAAAAATATGTCCCCAATACACCAGAGACAACCAATCAACAAAAGACACCCTCGCCGCTTGTGTGATGTTAGTGTGTAACAACAAGCTTAACTGAAAACCCAGCTAATGAACACTCATCTCCCTCTCCAGACTGAGAATGTGAATTGGCTTCTGGAAAACCAATTGTATGATTATGCAAACCTGTGAGCTTCTAGTTTAGGGAGAAATAAAACTTCTGCTTCCTATGACAAGCCAGAAAGATCTCAGGCTATCACCCAAGAAGAGCTTGCTCCAAGAATTTAAATTCAGCATGTAGGATGTAGGAGGGAGCGAGTAAGATGGAGAAGCTGTCAACCAAAAATACTCTGGCTAGGAGAGATGCCATTGAAGAATTAACAAGGCCTAGGTTTATATTTTGAAAACTCACCAAAACTTTTAGGGAGAACAGAACATTTTCAACACTCTATTCTGCCCCCCACCCCACCCCTGGGCATAGCATTTTCATATTTTTATTTTTGGGCAAATTTATATCTTTTAATATAAAAATTATCTTCTGTCCTGAACGGGATTTGTTTTACATTATTTTTTAGAAGTGAGATAGTCACTTTTTCTTTGGAGGGTGATGTACTAGTTGTAAAACAATGTGGAAATAATCACACGAACATACATCAGCTATAAAGATTTCTTAAAATCTTGATACCCCAACTCATACAATTGATACAATGTTATGAAATATGGTTGAATTTGATACCCTCTAAATGTGAATAAATGTTGAATATTTGATAACCATTATGAGATATGTAACATTTTAAAGTCTCTTTAATGGGTAGCCAAAAATATTATTGGAACCCTTGTCTGAGAGAATGTGTATGTGTGTAAGGCATTTTGGCCTATGTTATATGAAAGGCTTTCAAAGTGTAAGAAAAAGAATGGACTTTACTGTTGAAGCCACTATGAACTGTAAAAATGAGTGGAGCACCAAAAACTGCCAGCTGGAATGAAGACAAGGGCATATCAACAGCCTGCATTCAAAAGGAATCCTGATGCATTGATGTAATAGTCTGGTAAATGAAATGATTTGCCTGCCTTAAATTTCTGCTTACAAAGAACTGATTTAACCTTTGAAGTGTAAGACTTTGGAGATCATATAAACATAGTCTCGGATGAGAACAGTCACTCTGAGAGCATAGAACTTGGCTTTGTAAACAGTCGTTCTAATAAGTCTGTTGTTAAGCCTGCTATATTTAATAAACTCATCCAACAGTAACCTCTACATTATCTTACTGTCTGAGAGTTTAATAGTAAATCTCAGTTTATAGTAGAACACCAGAAAAAGGAGAGAATAGATTTAGCAATCTAGACTGTGACCGAAAACAGACGTGACAGTGATGAGGTGGTTCCTCAGCCCGCTCCAGGGCAAAGCACTACAGCTTCCACTCCTCAGGTTGGTGGGAAGGGCTGTTCACACATGCAGCTTCCTCCCATTATCCCAGGTATGGTGGCTGACATGACAGGTCCTTCCATGCCCCAGACTAGCCCAAGGAATGGTTCACATGGGAGAAGACTCCCAGGCCAAGGTTGCTTAGCAGAATAGGGCCTTGGGGAAGAGATTCTGTCAAATAGCTGATGGAGGGCACTCCTGGCCATGAGCTATTTGCTGTGTGCACCGACACCAAACACCTGATGGGGGACTGTTTTCTTACTTGTTAAAGGTGATCTATGCTGAATCACTGGTTTCTCAGGCTCATAATATAATAATAATAATTAATAATATAAGTAATAATAAATATTTTTATTTATATAGTGCCCCCCTGCTTACATGGTACTTGGAGCACTTCACAAACAATTAAAAACCATATACATAGTTTAAAACAATTTAAAACAATTATTTAAATTTTTTTAATGGGGCAGCAAAAAAAGGGAGGACCAAATACATTGAGGAAACTATCCGTGGATCCTAAAAGCATCTAGAGAAAAAATATGTTTTCAGGTGCTTTTTAAAGGTAAGGAGGGAGGAACTAAGATGAACATCCAGAGGGAGTGAGTTCCACAGCAAGGGGCCCACCAAAGCAAAAGCCCAATTGCCTGCTGACTTCAGATGCAATGGCAGAACCCCCAAACAGCGGGTGGTTCCTGAGAACAGATACCCATCAGTGTGAGGTTCCAGAAGTAGGTCTCAAATATAGCCAGAGCCTAAACTGTTCAGGGCCCTAAAAACCAGCAGTGACCTCTTAAACTCAATCAGTTTCTCTATAGTCAATGCAGAGAATGCAGGGTAGACATAATATAATTACAGCTGCCTGAAACAGTAAGCAGCCTGTTAGGGCCCGTCTTCGGGCCTGTATTCGCCTGGTCCTATCTTCGGGCCCGTCTTTGCCTGGCCACTGCAGGGGTGGAGCTGCGGCCAATGGGGACACAGACAGCGCCAGTGATCAGCTGCGCTAGGAGGAACCCCCTCCATTTGGAGTATTGTGTGTGTGATGTGCTTGTGAGACTTGGAGCGAACTTGTGGTGGAGGGTTTGGTGGAAAGAGTGGCTGGTTGGATTAAGTTTTCAGAGCGGGCATGAAGATCAGTGTCTGTGTTTAGGTCCACCTCCTTATTTCCTTCAATAATTGTGTAAACTGGTGTAGTGTGTCTGTAACTGCACTCCTTCCTCTCCGCTGTTTCTGGATCCTCCGTGCCGCATCTCCGTTGGTAAGTGTGCTCCCTGTGTTCCCTACTGCCTCTGCCCTGGGTCGCTCCCCTGTTTTCCCTCAATTGTAGTGACTAGGGATGGGCGAACGTGGTCCGAATGTTCGGAGTTCGAACCGAACTCCGTCTGTTCGGACGTCCGAACCGAACCTCTGAACTGAACTCTCAAATGACCGAACAGTTCGGTCATGTTCGGATGAGTTTGGATGAGTTTGGGAGTGGGAAAAATGGCTTTCCAGGGGCCAAAATTAGGTTTCGGTTTTGATTTCATTTCGGTTTTGGTTTCGCTATTTTTGAATGTTCAGCCAAGTTTGGCCAAACCAAACTCAGCGGAACCGAACCCGAACTTGGGTTTAGAACCGAACGACCGAACATCTGAACATACGGACCACGTTCTGTTCACCCATCCCTAGTGGTGACCCCCTTCCCCCCTCAGCACTGGGTGGGTTAGAACGGTGGAGTAAGTGGTGTACGGTACACTTGGTGTGTGGGTCACGTTTGTGGAAAGGAAGGGTTCTGAACAGAGCCTTGCTGACGTCCCTCCCCTATGATGATCTGACCTTGTCCCTTATGGGACTAATAGGACCACCTAAGATCCTGAGGGGTTGTTTTCCTCTGACCATACTGTGAAACCCTTTGTTGTGTGGGGGGTGAAAGTGGTAGAGACCGTGTTGTGGGTGGGCTCGGGTTGTAGACTCCATTCCCCTTCCCCCTACCCTAACACAGCTGTGCTACTCCATTCTGAACAAGCTGCAAGCAATGGATAAGCAAGCACTGCCAGCAGCCCGTAGAAGAGGAAGTTAGAAAAGTCAAGCCTCGTAGTCACCAGGGCATGAGTTACTGTGGAAAGGTTAGCCTGGAACAAATAAGGGCATAACCTATACAAATTGCATAGCTGAAAAAAGGATTTCCAAACCACGTCCAACACCTGGGCTGTCATGGGCAGATCGTGACTGAAAATGATGGTCAAGTTCTTTACCCGCTCCACTACCTCTACCTGGACCCCGGCCACATTCAGGGGCCAACGGGAGGCAAGGGCATCCTCATATTGGCTGCCCCTTCCCACAGAAATAACCTCAGTCTTCCCCAGATTGATAATGAGGTAAATCTGATACATCCAGGTGACTGTGTCATTCAGGCATTCCTCCAAAGCAGCGGCCAAGTTGGCAGTTGTCACAGGGCAAGTGATATAGAGTCGTGTATAATCAGCATACTGATGATACTCGATTCCATGCTTGATCATGACATCCCTAAAGGGCTGCATGTACAAGTCAAATAACATGGATGAAATAATAGAACCTAGAGGGACGCAGCAATTCAGTCCCCTCGGGAATGATGCATATCCATCCATTACCACTGATTGACCCTTCCCTTCCAGGTGTGACTGAAAACACTGATGGGCAGCTCCCATCACACCAGCAACATCCCTCAGCCACAGAAGCAGTAACCCATGGTTAATTGTATCAAATGCTGCTGTAAGATCCAGTATGACCAGAATGGCTAGCTGTCCTCGATCTAAAAATCATCATCCGATCATTCAATCACCCTGAGATGTGTGATTTCTACCCCTTGAGAAGGCCTGAACCCTGATTGGAATTTCCCAAAAATATTGTTAAAGGCTGGGTGTCTCTGTAGCCACGCAGCCACAGCCTTCTCAATCACCTTCCCTAAGAAAGGCAGATTAGAGACTGGGTGATAATTGGCAAACACGCCAACATCAAAAGATGGTTTCTTGAAGAGGGGTTGACAAGCACTATTAACAATGCCTGTCAATAAAGGCACCAATGCCTCTGCACTCACCTTCAATAACCAAGATAGACGTAGCCACAGGTTGAAGGCCCATGTGTATATATATAGATATATATCTTATGGAGCCATGCTAGTGGCTCCATTAGTTAAGGCGGAGCTAACT
>QEPC01015081.1:35672-49804 GCA_003113815.1 Sphenodon punctatus | reverse complement strand
TGGGGGGGGGGGACAAAGGAAGGGGAACAGAGAGAGAGAGACAAGGAGTGCAACATTCAAAAGGATGCAAGGTCCTAGGTGCACACGCTTGGCTTAGTTACATCAAGAATGATGGCTGGTTGATCCATGTGGTGAGGATATGAGTACACAGACCTCAGGCAACAGATTGTACTGGATGGAGGGTATCAGCAGGAGTTAGGTGAGGCAAGCAAGAAGTCAGGGAGGGCAGAGCGGAAGAGGTGGGTCTTGAGGAGGGGTTTGAAGGTACAAAGGGAGGGGGCGAAGTGGATGTGAACAGGGAGGGAGTTCCAGGTGTTGGGGGCAGCTAGGGAGAAGGGACACAGGTGGTTAGGGGAGCAGGGGAGGCATGGGAGGGTGAGAGAGGGTACAGAGGAGGAACAGAATTCATGGACTGGAGTACAGAGGGAAATTAGCGGAGAGAGGTAGGGGGGAGCAAGGTTTTGAAGAGGTTTATAGGTGAAAACTAGGAGCTGGTGCAGGATTCGTTCAGGAAGGGGGATCCAGAGAAGAAAGGAGAGGTGGAGCTGCACGTGGTTGAAGTGACGAGTGAGTTGGATCACCCTGGCAGCAGAATTTTGGACAAAGATAAGGGGAGAAAAGTGAGAGCATGGGAGGCCAGTGAGAAGGAGGTTACAGAAGCTGAGGCAAGAGATGACCAGGGCATGAACAAGGGTTTTGGCAGAGGAGACAAAGAGAAAAGGGCAAATCTTAGCAATGTTATGGCTGGAGAAGCAACAGGATTTGGCAACAGAGTTGACATAAGGTTTAAAAGAAAGGGGTGAGTCAAAGATGAAGCCTAAGCTATCGGCTTGGAGGACAGGAAGGATTGATGAGAATTGACAGGGAAGAGGGAGAGGAACGATGAGCGTGGAAGATAAGGGTTTTCCGTTTTAGCCATGTTGAATTTGTGTTGACGTTGAGACATTCAGGTAGAGATGTCAGAGAGACAGTTGGTGAGGTGGAATAGATGGAGAGAGAGAGGGAGTAGAGAGATAGAGTTGAGTGTCATCAGTGTAGAGGTGGTATTGGAAGCCATGCGAGGCAATGAGTTTGCCATGGGGACAGGGTATAGATAGAGAAGAGAAAAGGGCCAAGGACAGAGCCTTGGGGAACACCAACTGAGAGGGGAAGGGAGGAGGAGTTGGAGTTGGCAAGAGACACATTGTAGGAGCGGTCGGAGAGATAGGAGGAGAACCAGTCAAGGACGGAGCCACAGAAGCCAAGGGAGTGAAATGAATCCAGCAAGAGTGAGTAGTCAACAGCATCAAAGGCAGAAGACAGGTCAAGGAGGACAATAATGGAATAGAGGTGATTAGATTTAGCCACAAGAAGATTATTGGCGATCTTAGTGAGAGCAGTTTCAATAGAGTGAAGGGGGTGAAAACCAGATTGGGGGGGTCAACGGAGGAGTTGGCAGAGAGGAAGTCGAGGTAGTGGGAGTAGACAACACATCCAAGAAGCTTGGACGCAAAAGGAAGGAGTGAGACATGACGGTAGCTAGAAAGGTCAGAGGGGTCAAGAGTGGACTTTTTGAGGATAGGAGAGACACCGTAGCATGTTTGAAGGTGGATTGGAAGGAGCCAGTAGAGAGGGAGAGGTTGATGTGTGCAGGAGGGAAGGGGCGACAGTGGAAACAATGGAGGTCAGGAGGCAGGAGGGGATGGGGTCAAGGGGGCAAGTGGAAGAGTTGGAGGAGGAGAGCAGGGAGGAGATTTCCTCAAGGGAGGTGGGAGGGAAGGAGGACAGGAGAGAAGGAGGGGGAGGAGGGGGAGGAGGGAGAGGGGAGGGAGTAGGCAGAGGAGAAGAGTGGGAAGGGATATCGAGGCAGATCTTGTCTATCTTGGAGGTGAAGAAGGAAGCAAGATCCTGAGCAGAAAGGGAAGAGGGAGGAGGAGGGAAGGGGCTCTTGAGGAGGGAGTCAAAGGTGGAGAACAAGTGGCGAGGGTCCCGAAAACAGGACTCAATGCGGGAGGCATAATAATTCTGTCTAGTGAGGGAGATAGCAGAAGCAAGGGAGGAGAGACAGAATTTGAAGTGCAGGAAGTCAGCATGAGAGTGGAATTTGCATCAAAGGTGTTCAGCAGCACAGGTGCAGGAGCAGAGGTAGCAGATACTGGGGGTGAGCCAAGGATGGGGGTTGTAGGAGCAGGCAGGGTGGGAGAAGAGGGGGGCAAGGGAGTCAATTGTGGAGGAGAGAGAGACATTGAAAGCAGAAATGGCAGAGTCAGGGGAGGAGGAGGAGAAGACTGAGGGGAGAAGGGGGGAGAGAGAGGAGGCAAAGTTCAGGGGGTTAATGCTCTGCAGGTCATGGAAGGGGTGTGGATACAGGGAAGCGGGACAGTGGGAGACACTGAAAGAGGTAAGGAATTGGTCAGAGATGGGATGAGGATCAAAGGAGAGATCAGAGAGAGAGGAGTTCCTAGAGAAGACGAGGTCAAGAGAATGGCCATTAGCATGGGGGGGGAGGGGTTGGTCCAAAGGTGGAGGTTGAAGGAGGAGGCTAGTGAGAGGAAGCGAGAGATGGAGAGCTGGGAAGGGACATCAATGTGAATGTTGAAGTCACCAAGGATGAGAGGAGGGGGTATAATCAGGGAGGAAAAAAGTGAGCCAGGACTCAAATTCAGAGAGAAAAGAAGAGAGAGAGCCAGGGGGGGCGGTATATGACAGTGACGCGGAGATGGAGGGGGGAGTAGAGGTGCACAGAGTGAGCCTCAAAGGAAGGGAAGGAGAGGGGCGGGGGGGAGGAGAAAGTGGTTGAGATTGACAGGAGTTAGTGAGGAGGAGACCCACGCCTTCGGGGCGTGGCTGGTGAGAAAAGGAGAGACCCCCAAAAAAGAGGGTAGCTGGGGTGACAGAGTCGGAGGGGGAGATCCAAGTTTCAGTAAGGGCAAGGAGCTGGAGGGAGTGGGAGAGGAAGATATCATGGATGTGGGGTGCTATATTGACAGAGGAGTGACAGTTCCAAAGGGAGCAGGAGAATGGGAGCTGACCAGGGGGAAGGCAGGGAATGGGGATAAGATTGGGAGAAAGGGGGTGTCAGGGCAGGCGAGAGATAGGGAGGGTGGGGGGAGGAGAAGGAGGGGAAGTTAACTAAGGGGGAGGAGGAAGTGTGAGGAGGTTGGTGAGAAGTGATGGGCTGGGAGGGAGGAACGAGCAGGGGGAAAAGAAGTAGAGGAAGGAAGAGATGGGGGAGAGGGGAGAAGGAGGGAGAGGGAAGGCAAGAGATGACAGGCATGATGGTGGGGAGGATAGGTAATAGAGCTTGGCAGAAAGGCCAAACTCCAGGATGTTCACGCCGTCCTCAGGTGTTGACAGCCAAGGCAGCTGGGAGAATATGCAGATGAACTGCAACCTCACCATTTCCTGGCTCGCTGGTCACTGGAACTCAGGCGGCAGAAAGGCCAAGCTCCAGGATGGTCACAACGTCCTCAGGTGTTGACAGCTGAGGCAGCTGGGAGAGTATGCATATGAATTGTTCATGCCATGGTTATCTCTCGCCTCGACTACTGCAACCTCCTCCTTGCTGGCCTCCCTCGCTCCCACCTGTCACCCCTTGTTGCAATCCAAAACTCTGCCGCCAAGATCATTCACTCTGCCCATCGCTTTGACCATGTACAGCCTCTCCTCCTCTCCCTTCACTGGCTCCCCCTTCCTGAACATATCCTGTTCAAACTCCTGGTTTTCACGTTCAAATCGCTCCATGACCAAGCTCCCCCTTACCTCTCGGACCTAATCGCCCTACGCGCTCCTGCGCGCGCTCTCCGCTCTTCCGCTGTCCCCTCCCTCGCTCTCCCTCGCTTCTCCTGCTCGCCCAACCGCCTTCGTCCCTTCTCCCTCGCTGCCCCGCATGCCTGGAACTCCCTCCCTGCCGACGTCCGCCTCGCCTCCTCCCTCCGCTCCTTCAAATCCCTCCTCAAGACCCACCTTTTCCATGCTGCCTTTCCCAATGCCCTCTAGTCTTTCCCCTTGCTCTTACTGTCGGCCCTCCTCTGCTGACTGCTGCTACCGACCACCTTGTAACCAAGCCAAGTACACGCGCCTGAGACTTCGCATCCGCCTGAATGTTTGTTTGTCTTCTCCCATGTCTCTCCCACTGTCCCCTCTCCTTGTCTCCCCCTCCTTGTCTTTTAGATTGTAAGCCACAGGCAGGGACCGCGTCTGATTGTATGTTCTGTACAGCGCCAGGTTTTGCAACTGGCGCTTTATAAATGTTTAATAATAATAATAATAATAATGAACTGCAACTTCACCAGTTCCTGGCTTGCTGGTCGCTGGAACTCAGGCAGCAGAAAGGCCAAGCTCCAGGAGGGTTGTGGCGTCCTCAGGTGTTGACAGCCGAGGCAGCTGGGAGAGTATGCAGATGAACTGCAACCTCACCAGGTCCATAATAGTATGGACCATAGTAGTATAGTCCACCAGAGTCCATAATAGTAGTCATCACAAGAACATGGATTCTGTCAAGTCTATCTTACATGCTGGTACTATGGGGACAGAAGAAGAGAAGGCATGCACATCTCTCCTTCATATTATTGCACCAGGGAAGTGGGATCAGGCTGGAGTAGTAGTGCTAAACTGTGCCCTTCTTCTTTGAGTCAGTGGTAAATCTGAAGCAGGTACCTAATTTGGTATCCATGGGTTATACGACTGCATTTTTAGTACTATGTTGGCTATTTGATGAAATAACCAATCAAACAATTGGTCTGACTCAGTTAGGCATATCCTTATATCCTTATATATCCTTACCATGTCAGTTATTCAATGAGCTAACCAATCACTGATTGGGTAACTGAATATATATAAAAAAAAAATCTGTAATTTCCGATACTGGTTTCATATTTTTTAAGTTACTGATCAGTAAATCAGGATGGCAAACCAAAAGTCAATATTCCAGGGCAGGAAGTCAATATTTCAGAAACAGAAGTTGATATTCTAGGACATCAGGTACCCGAATCAGGTCGATATTGGGTACTGATTTGTACCCAAAATTTTCAAGTCAGTTTGGGTACTGGAAATTTGATGGGTATGCTGATTTTTGTGGGTACTTGTTTCAGCTCTAGTCAGTGGACAAGTCAAAAGTAAAAGTGGGCAGAGTCACCACTTCTGATTCACCCAGCAGCATAAATATGATTATTTATATGTTATGGGGACGGTACTCTGCTATGGGCAGAGTTTACTCTGTCCTTGGTGGAACAGGGGGAGCAAAGTGAGATGCTGATTCCCCCCCAAGTCAAAATATCATTGCTAGGTTGCCTGTAGTGGCCATATAAAAGCATCCTGACCTTGCTTTGGGAAGATTGTACAGTGCCAATGCAGCACTTGCTTCTATATGTTTGAAAATTTTACTACTTCGCATGAAAAAAGATCAATGCACAATTTCTATCTGTTCTGTTATAGGATACGGTAGGATGCACAAAAAGGAAAGGAATTAGGGTGACATTACACTGATGGTTATGCTAAAAAGTCCCATACAGACAGCTCATTGAATGAATGGATAATTAAGATAAGCCTTCCAAATATATTTGAATTACAGAAGGGTGTGAAACAATTAAGAGGAATATTTCTGAGCAAGGTATCAAGATGAGTAAAGAAGGCAGACTGCAGTTCAAAATCAGTGACTATTGTAGCTCTGCAAGCCAAGTTCTTATGGGAGATACACAAGAACTCACTCCACGTTACACTGAATACAGGGGGTGTGGAATGCAGTGGTACTATAACAGTTAGTTAAGTACACTGGCTCCTAATGTTAAGCTATTTAATGCAGCTGGGAATGATAATGAAAAATAATTAAAAGGCAGCTGAACTGTTAGTAATGACTCCTTCCAAACAAAGCAAGAAAAGAGAAGGATAACAAACAAACTTCAGACTTCTGGTTTAATTTAGGGTTGGAGTGTACACTAAGCTCTGTATAAATCTGACTACTGGGATGTTAACAACAGGCTGGGAGCCCACCTGACCCCAGAGCTGCTCTGTAGGGCCAGTACACACATCTGCGGCCACCCTGCCCAGGCCCCATAAGGACCCCAGCAGATGGGGTGCAGGCTACAGTCTGCCCGCACGCCGTTCCCCTCCACCAAAGAGCTCCAGTGTGACCAGTCTAGGCTGCAACCGTGACATTATGGTAGTGAACATGGCCCACCCCATGCCCCCACATCATACAGGAGGCAGCCCCAGGGCAGTGGGTTGCCCCAGTTTGGGCCAGGTTACCCTGCATGGTGTGCTTTGCCCTTCAGGGGATGATGCCGTGTGGGTCAGTCCCAGTACAACCTGGGGCTAGCCTAGGATGAACATCTGGTGGGAGTCCTGCACACAAGCAGGTAACTCAGAGCAAAGGGGGTGCAATGTGGGGCCCCATATAATTTAACACCCCTGGTTTAAGAAAAAAAATGGCAGAAGAACACAAAGTTCACAAAATTTTATTTTGCAGATTTGAAAACAATGTGAATTTCCTCTGGTTTCATTAATTAAATGAAATGTGGAGTTCCATTTAATAACACATACTTTGCTTAATTTCCGTGAATTACTTTTCAGACTTAGAAAACTACAATCCTGATTTTTAGAGAGCTTCAATTCATGCACAAAGAGCAATAGGGATGGACGAACAGAACACGGTTCAGATGTTCTGTTGGTCGGTTGAAAACCCGAGTTTGGGTTCGATTGTTCGGTTCAGCCGAGTTCGGTTTGGACGAACTGGGCCGAACGTTCAAAAATAGTGAAATCGAAATCGAAACCAAAACGAAATAGAAACCAAAACCTAATTTTCGGCCGTGGAAAGACGTTTTTCCTGCCTCTGAACTTGTCTGAACACGACCGTACTGTTCGTTCATTTGAGAGTTCAGTTTGGACGTTTGGTTCTAGACCGAGTTCGGTCCGAACTCCGAACATCCAAACCGCGTTCGCCCATCCCTAAAGAGCAAATGCTCAAAGAAATAAGAGAGCTAAACATCTTAAGTACTTGTATTCTAAGTGGATTCTTCTCTTTGTATCTCTCGAACCACTCCTTCAATGTTTCTCTTGCTGGTACCTCCTCTACGTTGCTTCCCCTCTCTGTGGGAGTTCCCCAAGGCTTTGTCTTGGGCCCCCTTCTCTTCTCCCTTTACACTCTTTCTCTGGGTAAACTCATTGAAACCCACAGCTTCCAGTATCACCTGTATGCTGATGACATGCAACTCTATTTCTCCACTCCCACACTCTCCCCCTCCATCCAGACTTGTAGGGATGGGACTTTCAGTTTTGGTCTATATGCTAATGCTAGAAGTCTAAAAAGGAAGATGGGAGAATTAGAGTTTATAGCGCTAAATGAAGATCTAGACATTATAGGCATCGCAGAGACCTGGTGGGATGAGGATAACCAATGGGACACTGTAATACCAGGGTACAAGATATATCGAAAGGACAGAGGAGATTGTGTTGGTGGTGGGGTGACTCTGTATGTTAAAGACAGCATTGAGGCAAGTAGAATAAAATTTTACAGGATGCAAACTGTTCACATGAATCCCTATGGATTGAAATTCCAGGTATCAAGCAGAAGAATATAGCAGTGGGGCTATACTATCACCCACCTGACCAGAATAGAGAGACTGATTATGTAATGCTAACAGAGATTAAACAGGCTACTAAAATTGGGAATGAAATAATAATGGGTGACTTCAACTACCCCAATATTCACTGGGTGAATGCCTCCTCGGGGTGGGATGTGGAGGCAACATTTCTGGATGCCATAAATGACTGCTTTTTAGAGCAATTGGTTCCAGAACCAATGAGGGGGGAGCTATTTTAGATCTAGTCCTAAGTGGCACACAGGAACTAGGGCAAGGAGTAACTGTGGCCAAGCTACTAGGCAATATCAATTGTGATATAATCAAATTTGACATAGTTGCTGGAGGGAGAAAGTTAATTAGAAGTACAACACTGGCTTTTAACTTTTAAAAGGGAGACTATGCCAAAATGAGGAAGCTAGTTAGAAAGAAACTAAAAGGCACAGTTGAAAGGACTACATGTTTGCAAGAGGCATGGCGGTTGTTGAAAAGCACCATCTTGGAAGCCCAGATTACATGCATCCCACAAGTTAAAAAAGGTAGCAAGAGGACTAAACGTCTACCACTGTGGCTAAGTGGAGACGCAAAGGAGGCTATTAGAGCCAAAAAGACATCCTTTAAGAAATGGAAAGCTAGCCCCAATGAGGAAAATACAAAGGAGCATAAACACTGGCAACATAACTGTAAGGTGCTAATAAGGCAGACAAAGAAAGAATTTGAAAGGAGACTTGCTAAAGAGGCAAAAACAAATAATAAAACCTTTTTCAAGTATATCAGAGGCAAGAAGCCTGCTAGGGAGTCAGTTAGGCTGTTAGAGTACCCCAGTCAGCGGCAGCCATAACCCCCACCCTCCGCCAGGACCCAGGACAGTCCATAAGACACTTTACAGGGGCCCTGAGGAGGAAAAGTGGGGTGTAACGCCGGGCCCCGGCGGGTGGGGGTATTAGGGGTAATTGAACTCCACCCCACCTTCCGAGTCCAGGAGCGGGGTGGGGGGATGCCCTAGGAGGGGTTTCAGTTTCTTCTGTCAACTTCCTTTGTCTTTGAGTCGGAGGCTTTCCCATTGAAGTCAATGTTCGTTGGGAAATATCCAACACTGATAAAACCGACACCGGTAGGGGATCCGAAAAACAGGGGAGTCGACACTGATAGAAAAAGACACCGATAATCAGCCTGGAGTACCACCCCTACAAACTTGTATTACTGACTGTCTTGCCGACATCTCTGCCTGGATGTCTTGTTGCCAACTCAAGCTTAATATGGCCAAGAATGAACTCCTCATGTTTCCCCCCAAACGCTGCCCTCCTACTTCCCTCTCACTTTCAATTGAGGGGGTCACCTGTCCCTCAGGTCGTAGCTGGGATTCATCTTTGACTTCTCCCTCTCTTTTAAGCCTCAGATCTAGGGTGTTGCTAAATCTTGTCATTTTGATCTCTACAATATTACTAAAATCCGGCCTTGCCTTACTGTTGCCACTTCAAAAACCTTAGTCCATGCTCTAGTCATCTCTTGCCTTGACTACTGAAGCTTACTCTTACTGGCCTCCTTATATGGCCCCCCTCATCTCATTCAAAGCTCCGCAGTCAAAATCATCCACCTAACCCATCGCTTTGACCATGTTCAGCCCCTCCTATTTTCCCTACGCTGGCTCCCTTTATCTGAACACATTCAGCACAAGATCCTGGTCTTCACCTTCAAGGCTCTTCATGGTCTTGCTCGCCCACATCTCTCTGCTCTTGTATCCCACCATGCTCCTGCCTGGGAGCTTTGCTCCTCCTCTGCCCCTACCCTCACCTGTTCACAAACCCCTTGCTCCTCTAAACGTCTTTGCCCCTTCTCCCTTGCTGCCCCTCATAACTGGAAAATCCTCCCTGGATACATTCACTCCACTCTCTCCCTGCCAACTTTCAAATTCCCTGTGAAAACCCACCTCTTACATCAGGCCTTCCCTAAGTTGTCCTCAGTGATATTCCATCCTTTACCCCTCACTCAGAACCTAATTCCCTGTAACTAAGCAAAGCACATGAACCTACAACTTCTCAACCTCATGAATGTACTCTTTTCTTTCCTGATGTTTACCTCTCCCTTGTTTCCCCCTCCCTTGTCTCTCAGATTGTAAGCTCCTTAGGGGTAGGGACCTGTCTCTGACTGTGAATTGTACAGTACCAGGTACATTGCTTGTGCTATATAAATAAAATAATCATAATATAAATAATAATTTTTGTGTGCAAAATGGTTGGCTCAAATTTAGAGGAAGATTTAAAAATCTGGCTTTATGGGCCAAATCTTGATCTACTTGGATGTCACTTATTCCCCTGTCTGCCTCAAGAACTTATTTAAGTTGAGAGAAAAAGAGTTGCTTGTCAGAGGTCGAGGACAGGCATGCTAGAATTCTTCTTTGGAGCTATGTGTTCTGTAGTACCTGCATATATATTGCTCAATGGATTGTCTCTTCAAGTCCTCTAGGCTCATAATAAATATCTGACTTCCAGCAACATCAATATTAAGAGAGATTCTGGGTGTTCAAAATAAGAAGGCAAACTTAGGTCTAAACTGTTTTTCCCCTCAACTCTCAGCTCCCCCTGGCAAATTGTCAATGTGTAGAGTAGGTCAATGAGTATGAAATGTGAATAGCTTGATTATCTAAAAAGCTACCCCCTTTCTTAGAAAAGTATTTTTTACATATTTTAATTTTTTTAATGGCCAGGTTTTGTTTTTTTCCCCCCTCCATAATTTGTCTTTTATGGTGTGTGCAAAATGTGTTGGAATGAAATCTAGGGTATGGTCCCATGTTGGTCTCCAATATGAAAGAGGAAAGAGAGAATTCCTGGTGGCAGCTAAACTGATGTGCTGGTGGGTCCCAGGCCACAGCAAGTCAAAGCGGGCCACCCATCCCATCTGTTTTTACCTTTTATGATTCTGGGAAAACAACACTCTTAATTAGCATCATCCTTTAAGTATCCCGTAATATTAATGCCATTGCTAATTTGAGTAGACTTAAACGTGTGTGCATCATAGCCCCTCCACCCATATCCCCAGGCAGTAGAGGAGCTGGGTTTAAAGGTCAGTCCCCCATTCCCTCACTTGATAACACCCCACAACACACAGAGGCCTGCTGCTGAAAGCTTCATACCTGAGAGGTCTGTATCAACAGATCCCTTTATTTCACCCCCTCCCCAGATAATACGGATGACAGTGAAGATAAAAAAGAGTACATTTACAAAGATCTGACAATTTGTTCCCATGAAGTATCCAAGCGCCTGGCAACAAAGCCAGAAAGTCTGATATCACTGACTAAGCCTAGTAAGTAAACCTAGCACAGCAACAACTGTTCACCATTGGGAGATGGGGATGCTGGATATGGTTTTCCTATGCTTATCTCCCTCTGCTGGATGGCTTGCTGCTCCCTCTAGCTGGGTTTGGGCCCTTAGTTGAGTTCAGGTCTCACTGGATCAATGGCACTATACTGATCTCATGTGCTCACACAGCCCCAGGTGCAAGACAGAGCCTGCTCTCCCTGGGCTTGGTTACTCAAACGTCCATCAGTATAGCAAAGCATCCCCCCCCCTCCCTGCTTAGCCTTGCTCTCTTGCCCAAATGATCCACAAATACAGTATTATGGTAACTGTTAGAAACCATTTCCTAACAAAGACAAATACTCCAATTAAAATTCATGACCTCTCATTACCTATTAAAATTTCAAACACAATACACAAAATAGTTGCTTTACATTTGTTTTTTTCTTAGGGAAAGTTGGATCACTTTAATATAGGATTTATATATTTGATATCCCTTGCCTTTCCTGGATTGTGAACCACTTGAGGAAGGTGCTTGTCTCTTGTACAGCACCAGGTACATTGCCTTCACTATATAAATAATGTAAAGCACATGCAAATACAGTCATAGCTTCCCTAATGACCTCCCATGTTTTTATCAATGTTCTTTCCCTCCATATACTGCCCATGCCATCCAACTTACATGTTTAAGTGATTGCAAGATGGGTCATAAATGATCCTTGGAAATTTCATTTGATAGTGAACTCATCCTAAGCAAATGGCACAGAGTTTATGCTCTTTCACAGTTTATTTTTTTTAATTTTTTTTTAGTTACACTGTGATGGCTTCCCAGAACAAATGATTCATAATCGGGAACCTCAGACCTGGGAGCCAAACGCAGCCCATGGCTAGTTTTTATTTGGCCCCTTTTCAGTTCTCACCCTCAAGCACTGAAAAACCAAGCTCTGGGTAAGGTAACAGAAAGGAGGGCATGCACATAAGGACAGGAGACAGATCCATGGGGCAGATCTAGGATTTGGACACTCCCCTTTCTGAACTTACTGTTTATAAGCTCCCCCACCCCAACTCCCATGCGGCCTGTAATAGGAACAGGCTCAAATGGCCCGTTGGCTCAGCACAGTCCCTTCTAGCCAGGTATTACCAGGGCAGCCCCTTGTCACGGGCTGGCACAGTCCTTTAGAGGCAGAGTCCTTCCTGTCTTCCTCCTCTCCCTTGTAGTCTCCCCTAGCTGGTACAGGCTCCTGCCTCTCCCCGGTAGTCTCCTCCTTGGGCTCAGCTTCACCTTTCTAGGCTTAGGACTGGCCCAGCCCAGCCCAGTTGGTCCTATGAAAGTACTTAATTGCCAGGCATGGGAGGCTAGCTCACCTGAGGCGCAGAACCTATGCTGCCTTAGTGCCTACACCTCCCACTCCGGTGCTCATAGGATGGCCATACCTCCCCTTTAAAAGAGGAAACTTATGAAAAGTACATGGTGCAGGGTTGCTTTGGGTCCAGTGCAGCCCTACAACATTTGTTTTTCATAAGCATCTTCTTTTAAAGGGGAGTTATGGCCACTCTAGGCACTCACCCTGTTTAAAGGGGCAGGCTCGGGCACCCAGCCTGACCCTTCTACACAGCCCATAGAGATTGTATTCATTTTCAAAGAGACTGCTGGAAGGGAAAAGGTTTCCTAGCCCTGTCGTAAAATACTGTCCATGGGTAGTAATGGCATATCATCATGATATATGTAAGAGCAGGAGCAGATGAGATGGTTTTGTACAAATCCTGTTAGCATGAGTCAAAGGAAAGCTTTCCTGTAGCTTAACTGACAAAGAATGTGCTTTTGTAACATGGCTGACACGTTCAATTAAATTTTACATCTATTCTACATAGTCATAGCCATACAGGCCAGGCTAGTGATAGTCACAGGTCTGGAAAAGACCTTAAGGCTCATGTAGCGCAGCCTCCTGTACCAGTGCAGGATTCACCACACCCAAACTGTCTGACCAGAAAAATTCACTGACAAGAAACAGAGCCTAAAGTAAAAATCTCACACTAGTAGTGGGAGTGACCAGAGCACCCTGATGCCTGAAACAGCAGGGAACAATCTTATAAAAGAAAAATCCAGATGTCTCGAATGAGTGAGCCATCCCCACACTACAGGGGAGGGCAAAAAAAGTCCCTCAGAGTCAACTAGCAATATGGCCTGAGGAAAATTCCTTCCGACCCCAAATATGGTGACTAGTTAGACCCTGAGCATGTATGCAGGACCCACCAGTCAGGCACTAAACATCAAATCATAGTACCCAAGCACCAGGACACCCTACTATCCCACTTTCTATTGCAGGCATCTTTGTGGCCATAGAAGGATGATGCACTCATTAGCTAAATTTAACCACACTGACAGGTCACTACTAGAAGAAAGAAAGAACATAAACATGTAAGACCTCCCATTATTGGGGAAGGTCAATGGTCCTTAGCCAAGTATCCTGCCTCCAACAGGGACCATCACTGGATGCTTCAGGAGAGGTGTACAAAAAGAAGGCACATCCAGAGTGCTTTGACTCCACTCAACACAAAGCAGATGCAAAAATGCATTCAGTTGTGATGCCTTTGATTGGGAAAGGCACTATTTCCCACCCCATTTCTATTGTATTGTAGTGCAGATCACATATGGCAGCAACGGAATGGGAATCTAGCTCAATTTTAAATGCACTTTAGAAGTGGGTGCTAGTAAACAGGTGGTTATCATAAAAGGCTTCAGTGAATTTGTTTACTTCTGCTGATTTCCTGGCAAAACACACATCAAAAGTTAGCATCTGTGTTATGGCAAAGATGAAAATCTTTTTGGATTACAGCTTGTTTCAAATGTGTTTTGCTTTTGAGCACTGAGACTGCCTGACAAGTTAATACTTCCCTCAGGTGGAAAGACAGCTGAGAGTCTGAAAGGAAGTGCCAAGTACCTAATGTTTCACTTAAGCCTGAGGATTAGATCTCTCCTGATTTAAGGATAGCATGATATCTCTAAGAACACTAAGCTTATTAAAATAACTTCCTTTGCACTTCACCGGGCTAGCCTCCATCTTCCACTACAGTGGATGTTAACATTGAATCTGTACTGTGTTGCTGAAAACACAAAGACAATATTTTTGTTGTTTAAACAAGTACCACAGTGCAACAAGTACCTGCACCAACAAAGCCTGATTTCCTAAGGTGGGGGAAAGGGGGGGAGGGGGGGAGAAAAATGCTCAATGTATGTCAATGGGATTTTTTCGATTACAAAAGAGACTATATCTTTCCT
>QEPC01015081.1:0-24641 GCA_003113815.1 Sphenodon punctatus | reverse complement strand
TCCCAATACAGATCCCTGGAGCACACCATTTTTACATCTCTCCATTTTGAAAACTGACCATTCAGTCCTACTCTTTGCTTCCTATCCTTTAACCAGTTACCGATCCATAGCCAAGAAGCAGGAAATGGATGGACACCTGACTTGTCAGGTAGACCTAAGCCCTGTTATGTGCTCCTGATTTTGTCTTGGCCTTTTCTCCTTGTCCTGCTGTGATCCTTGTCTCCCAGTCCTCACCTCCTGATCCTACATTGGTCTTTGCATTCCAGTCCTGCCTTAGTCCTGACCTCTCTAAAATGACTCCGACTACCTGGTTCCTTCCCTGACATGTTCACATTGATACCAGTTCTGACCAACTGTTCCTTGATACGATCCTGCCACAGACTCAAAATATGGGTCAAAACAGTCATGCACCTTAACTCTGCTTTAACACCACTTTAACATTTCTTATGCATGTTGCAGGGCTGCATAGAGTGCCAATACAGCCCAGTAACATGCATAAGAAATGTTAAAGCAGTGTAAAAGCGATGTTAAAGCAGAGTTACGTGCATGTTTGTTTTCACCCATTGTCTGTCAGACTCCTGCCACATACTATTCCAGAAATATTAGTATTTTCCTTATACCTTTGTATAACCCATATCACTGAATGACTGGAGAATATTTCATATGTGCAAGAATGCTTGTGAATTATGAAAACTTAGAAACAGAGGCTAATAGCTGGTGAAATGGACCAATAAACGGAAACAAATGAGGTTTTTCTATGTTTTGTATATTAAAGAGCAGGGTTCCTAATTTTCTCTGCCCCAAAATTGGAAATTCTCTGGGGAAAAAAAATCCCCAAATTCTTTTATTAAAAAGATCAAAAATTGCCTTTTGTGGCTGTTAAAATTAGAAAATGTTTATTGCAATTATTTATTTTCTGTGACAATTTGATGGACTGGTTGCTACTGCCACTCAAATAACACAGTAAAAACAATATTTCACACCAACCAGCCCCAGCACGGAGCCCAGCATACCTCTGCCTCATCAAAAGCCAGACACGGCTGTGTTCTTCTCGTGTCAAATCTCTTCTCTCAGACCAGGCGCAAACCAGAACCTCCACAGAGTTTCCACTTCCTTTAAATCTCCACTGCCGCCAGTGAGTTTTTGCAGGTGGAGATTATCCCGAAAAACCTGGAATTCAGTGTTTTTCTCTCATAAAAAGGGAATTTCTTGTTTTTTTTCTGATAAAATGGAAATTGCGTGGTTTTCTCTGGTTTTCCATGCTAGAAGGAAAACCAGGAACCCTGTTAATGAGAAATATTATGAAAATGTAACTGCTTTCCACAAAGGAGTTAAGGAAATTAATGCAGAGAGAGAGATGCTACACTCTGCATGTTATTTAGAGAGAACCTGGGCCCACAGGAAGTGAGAGTTTTGAAACTGCAGCATATTCACCCATGAAAACATTTCTTCATGAGTTATGGCCACCATAACTCAATGTGTCCGAAGAGAAGAACCATTTGTCCCCCTCCACATAGGTCCTCCTTCCTTGCCAAAAGTAAGGTGGTGATTGGAGTAGCTACTTTTCTTGTAGTAGAATATTCAGCAATGGGTTAAGAGAGAAAAATTCCAGGATGTGTCCCTCATGCAATTTCCTACAAAGGAGAGAGCAAGGAAGACAAACAGAAAGGGGCAAGACTAAGGCAACCACAAAAGGGAGGGAACGAGACTGAAACTAGGTCAGTGCTGTTTAGAAAAGGGAAGATTAAGAGGTGGCCTCCTAAAAATATGCAAAATTGTTAAGACAATTGCAAAGATAAATGCTACAAGGCAATTTAAGCTAGTATCAGTTAAAAAAGGCATACAAGATAAACACTGAAATGTCCAGGCATGGCAAGAAATTAGGTAGAGTTTTATATTCTGGGAAATGTTGTTATAGGAAATAAAATACCAAGGGAAGAAATAGGAGCAATTACTCTGAACTGAACAGTTTACAAAAGGATTGAAACAAGTATTTGGGGTGGGGGGAAACCTGATAGGGTTGGAATTATACTGGCAACTTAAAATGCAAGGGCTTTCTTGGTTCTTTTCTAAATACTTACTAGATTATTTACTGTTGGGAATAGAGTCCCTGTGGTTTTTTGTTTGTTTGTTTTGTTTTTAAAACATAACCTTTAAATGCATGCTTTTAGCCCATGAGAACAGGATGAGTTTTTTGGAGCTCTTGTGTAGCAAAGGATATTTTGACATCCAGAGGGCAATACAGTAGGCTGCAATATTTTTAATTAGGACCATTTCCATTCTCCCAATTTGCTGTCACTGCCATGCTGACACTTGCTCTGTTGGTTCATGGGTTGCTTGGTTATGAGAATAATAAAGTCACTTCACATACCCTGTAGCCACTTTTAAAAATGAAATAATGCAACAATTTTTTACAATATTGTTTGCTTTTCTTTTAAAATAAAATGGCAATCGATTCTAAATGCTTGTGAATGAAAACTTATGCCCAAAACATACCAGCCCTAGTCCCAGTAAACCTTGGTATAATAAAACAAGTGACAGCTGAAGAAATATTCTTTGGCACATAGCCAAATAGACTGATTCTCCCATTTCCTTACCAGTTTTTTTTTTCATATGCTGACCTAACCATTATCAATTACACATTTGAATATAGAGCTGCTAGTTACACCAGATAGGGACTGAGATCAATGGATAATCGAAGAGTTATCCGCACAAATCTCTAACCCCTTGATAAACCCTCTCCATTCTTGAGGGCCACACCAATAGTTTCGGTGGTAAAGCTTATGGTTGCATCTCCAAAGATCCCTTTGGGGAAGCGTGTGGTTATTTGCCGCAAGCAAGCTTTAGTTTATCTGTGGGTAAGAGTAGATGCTAGGTTTGTCATAAGCAGTCCTCCAGCCACCAGAGTTCACTGTAGTCAGTCCAGGATGTTCTGGTCATCAAAGTTCTTTCTATGGTCTTCTGCCAGATATAGTTATCTGAATAATATATGATGTGATATGTTTCACCTCATCTACTAGGTGAAGATTAAAAAAAAAAAAACCACACCAAAAACTTTCATCTTACAGAGGAACGGTATAGACATGTAATTTATACATACGGGTTTAGCTGAAGGTAAATAACAAAATATTCATGTGAGTGCAGTGGGTTTGCATGACTTTAGCAGGGGTAAACAACATTGTGAGCAACCTTAAGTCCCCTTAGGCGAGAGGGGTGGGATAGAAATGATTGAAATAATTAAATAAAATAAACACTTCTGTGTGATGAACAGGGCTTCAGAATGGCTTATGGCCAAGTAGAGCTCCATCTATTTAGAATTGGACATAGTGCTGTAAATTCTTGTTTCTTAGAGGAACAAGCTGTACCAGGAGCAAGGAGTTTTTAGTGGTAGAACTGCATCCAAAGTACAGCTTGCGATTGGGGAAACTATATCAGTCTTCTGCTCCAATCCTCAAAGGCATGTACTAGTGGTTGCCCCTAGACTCTAAGAATCACACCCTTAATCAAGATTATTATATTGGATAAAAAAGTGTGTGCACACCTGGTTTTAGTTTATCTCCAGACCACCAAGAAGACACTAGATGGTAATTTTCAGTCTGAATTCACCGGTCTGAAATTAAACAAATAGAAACATCCATGTCTCATTACCATTTCCCAGAGCAATACAGTTCCCCAAACATCACTTTTAATTTTAAAAAAAATCATCTTACAGAGGAACAGTATATACATGTAAATGATGTATCTTGCAAATGTTAGTGTTGAGTAGTTCAATTTTACTGCAGGGTGGTAAAATTCACTTTCCTTGCAACAATATTAATTAATTTATTTATTATTATTATTTATTTTGTTAATTTAAATAGCATCAGTAACGTGCCTGGTACTGAACAGTTGTTAATCAGAAACAGGTCCCTGCCTGGGGAGTGGGGGTGTGTCTTACAAACTGGGATATACTAGGGAGGAAAAAAACAGCTGGAGAGACAGAAATACCTTCAAGGAATTGAGGTGTCACAGGTGAATGTGCTTAGTTACAGGGGACAAGAGAACCCAGAATAATTGGGACGGACAGTAGACGACGCTTCAGTCTGTATGGGTTAGGTACTAGGGAAAAGCTCATTGGAAGAGAGGTTTTTAGGAGGGATTTGAAGGCTGGGAGAGAACAGAGCAGATATGTTCAGAGAGGGAGTTTCAGGCATAGAGGACAGCATGCAAAAAGGGACAAAGGTGGTTAAGGGAGTAGGAGACTGTGAGGCAGATGAGGGTGGTGGCAGAAGAGGGCAGTGATGCTCCGGGGGGGGACCATAGTGGGAAATTAGGGCAAAAAGACAGGGAAGAGCAAGGACATGTTAAGCAGAGGTGGAGAACCTCAGACAAATGTGGCCTGTGGCTAGTTTTTATATGGCCCCGATCTGTCCCCTGGATCCAGCTCCTACCTACTAGCACTGAAAGAGTGAACTCAGGGAAAGGGGACACAGATGAGGGCATGCACACGAGGACAGGGGGAAGATTCATGGTACAGAGTAAGTAAGTAAGTACATTTATTTGTACTGGCCTTAGCCATGAAAAAACAATTAAAATAAAATTCATCAAAAGAGATTTTATAAATATCTGATAAATAACTAAACAGACAAACAGATCTTTTAACAACTTATATCACAAGTCAGGTGGCCAAAATTCTCCTCGCTTCCCTGATACATTCTATTTACTTACCTGTCTCTTCAGATACCATCAATTATGTACACCCTTGCCATAATGTATAAGAGGAGACTGACCTTCTGATTATACACATCTTCACAGGCATCAGCTGACATTTAGATCTTCTCCACTACCCCTCTGTGCCAGAGCCTTTTTCCTCAATTTGGTACCCGATATAAGCCACCATGTTAGCAATCTTGCTATTACTATCAGACAGTAAGATGAATATTTTCCTTGCTGTCGAGGCATTGTTTGGAACATTAATTTTCCCAAACAGCCTTTCGCACAGGTTTACATATTGCGGGCAAGAGAAAAGATAATGGGGAAGATCCTCTATTCCTGTGTTACAACAGGCACAAACCCTATCCTGGTAGGGGACACCTCGGTATCTCCCCTCCAGCACCACTGTTGACATAAGCTGTTGTCGTAGAGCTAGAAAGGCTCTCTTTTGCTGCGGGGGTATGTCACTTTTAATATATTCACAGCCACCCTTCTTTGGTATCAGCAAGTCATACCATGGGACCGCTTTCACTTTCCGTACCGAGGATCTGGTTATTTATCTATCAAGATCCTCAATTCTAGTCCTTAGCGTATCTCTTGCCATTTTGAAGGGGAAGGCTTGTAGAAATGCAAAGGACAGGCCCAGATCATCAAAAATTCTTTTGACTCCTCGCTACCATGAGCCTTTACTATTTGCCGTGTCCACATTTTCCCTCAGGCAATATTTAGCAAGGTTGCCATCCTGGTATCCCCCAATCTTTATGGTAGCAACTGTTAAAGTCTCTAATAGGTATGCTTCAATTGATATAACGCCAGTTTCCAGCCTTAATATCGCTGATGATGTTCCCAGTGGAGCCTGAAGTAATTTTTTCAAAAATCTACTTAGTATTGGTTCTAATGTTTTTTTTGCCAGAGGAAGGTGGCCCCATAATATAGCCCCATAGCTTGCCTCGGCTGTTACCTTGGCTTCAAAGACCTTGATTGCTGGGGAGATTTGTTGTCCCCCACTTGTCTTAAAGAATTTATTGATAGCCATCATGGTAGACAGGCTTTGCTTCAATGCACTCAAATGTGACACCCATGAGTTATTATATGAGAAGACAATCCGTAAGTAATTAAACGTCTTGACTTGCTCAATTTTGGTATTATCAATCATCCATCTCTCCTTCTTAAACCTTTTCCCAAATACCAAAACTTTCATTTTTTAATACTTAATTTGAAGATCCTGTTTAATGCATTCTGCCCTAAAATCGTTAAGCAATCTCCTTAACCCAAGGGCAGAGGTAGATTATAACATGGTATCGTCTGCGTACATCAGAATTGATACTCTCCTCTCTTCCACTTTGGGGGCCATATACCTCCCCATATATTTTAAGATCAGCTCATTCACATAGATGTTAAACAGCAGAGGCGCGGATGCAGCCTTGACGGATTCCTCTAGTTGTAGGAATAACATCTGTCAGAGCCCCTTTTCTATTGAACCTAACCTGCAACCCTGTCCTCATATAAAGGGATCTAATTAACGACAGCAATCTTAAATCAATATGCGGGTCCTCTAATTTTCCCCAAAGCAACTCCCTATTAATTAAGTCGAAAGCAGAGGAAAAATCTAAAATGCGACGTACAATTTCATTTTCTTGTTGTTATATTTCTCTACCAAGTGGGCCAGTGTATAGCAATGGTCCAATGTACTTTTGTTTGGAGTAAAGCCAGCTTGTTCAGATTCAAGGATGCCTTCTTCCACCACCCAAGACTGAAGCCTCTCCAATAGCAACTTGGAGTAGATTTTAGATATTATTGGCAATAGGCTTATGGGTCGGTATTTTTTTTTTGTCATTCTTGTCATCTTTTTTATAAATAGGCACTACGATGGCTGCTCTCCAACCATGGTACATATTCATGACCTGGACCCTCATTTATCTGAGTGCACCCCTTAAGCACCCCCAGTCTCCAATTTCTATGCAGCCTGTGAAGTTTGTACTAATTTACAAAGTGGTCTTTGGGACAGGAAAAGGTTCCCCGCCTTCTGTAACTCATCACAGTCTGCTTGGGAGTTATCCATTTTGCATAATTTTTGTGTCATCTGCAAATCTGCTGTCCAGTGCTGAACCCTGCACACTATGCAAAAGGGTGCATGTACAACCCCTGTGAAGAGATCATGGCATTGTAGGATCAGGCTCTTTGTTACCTCACTCTTCACCCCCTTCTCCAGATCATCAAACCCACATGGAGATTCCCCATTTCTGGGGGAATTACCTAATGAGGTGATGGAGATTTATGTGCTTTCTGGTATCTTCCCTTTTCCCTTACACCCAGTGCAAAGGGAAAGAGCCCAGGATTGAAACCAGAAGGTTGGATCCATCTTCACATGTTAGCAGTGGCAACCATACTAGTGGAATCTCCCCCACCCCCCATCCCACTGTGAGGATATAGTTAGAGGACACACTAGGGATGTGCAAACAGAATGTGGTTCGGACGTTCGGTCATTTGGTTCAAAACCCGAGTTTGGGTTCAGTTGTTCGGTTCGGCGGAGTTCAGTTCGGCCGAAGTTTGCCGAACATTCTAAAATAGCACTATCGATACCGATACTGAATTCAAAGATTTGTTTTTGGTATCAGTATCATTTGGCCCTGAAACAACCCCTGGTCTCCACCCCTGGTGCCAGGAAGTCTGCTCCTCAGCTGCCTCCCCCTTCCAGTCACGTTTTTCCCACCTGAAGTCACGTTTTTCCTGCCCCCGAATTCATCCAAACTCACCCGAACATGACTGAACTGTTCGACCATTTTCGAGTTCGGTTTGGATGGTCAAACAGACCGAGTTCAGTCTGAACTCTGAACATCCGAACCGCGTTTGCAAATCCCTAGGAAACACTGCCTGACTTCTGTGGGCTTCCTGAAGAGGAGGCAAACTTATGTCTTGAACTGGGATTTTCTAGGAACTTTGTGGCAGGCTGCCTCTTGCCAAACATCTTTGCAGGATCAGGTTCAAGCACAACAAAGTCTTCAGAGAATCAACTCAAATTGCTTTTATTCAGCTTTAACACAGTCCATATAATAAAAGTCC
This sequence comes from Sphenodon punctatus, assembly GCA_003113815.1. NCBI lineage: Eukaryota > Metazoa > Chordata > Lepidosauria > Sphenodontia > Sphenodontidae > Sphenodon > Sphenodon punctatus. The sequence goes on along the minus strand of QEPC01015081.1, from coordinate 16,886 downwards.
CTATCATTCCCTTCGTCTACCTTGCTCTTGCTTAGTCCCAGGCAGAGTTCCCAATTCTCAGTCCATAGCCTCTCATTCTCTAGTTCTTTAGCAGACCTTACTTTAGCCTTAGACCATGGGTTCACATGCCCTTGACTGTCTTCGGTCCTTGGGCTTCCATGGGCTTACGAGTAAGCCTGTACCCCTGTTTCCCCCAAGTCAGTCCTGGGCTCTCCGGCCCCACCCAGTCCTTGCCCCTATACAGGCTGCAGGTCCAAACCAACCTGGAGCCTGCCAAGGGTCTTGCCTTCTTTAGATCTGTCCCAGGTTCTACTATCCTCAAATGGGGTTCACACACAGTTCACAAGTCCCTCCAGTGGGGTTTTCTGTTTCACACTCCTTTGACCCTCTGGGTCTCTCTTAGGATTCCTCCTCAGCTCAGGCATCTCAGGATCTCTGCATCCACACCCGGCTCAGCTTCCCGGCTGTAGTGTTCCCCAACAACTGCACTCTAACTTGCCAGTCAATTTCCGGCCTCCCTCCAAGCCACTTCCGCTCAGTGGCTCCTCCAGGCAACATCGTCTTAGCTATTGCGGCAGTGGCTTTAAATCCCCATGCCACTTGTCTCCTTGCTGCCTGTGGCATTCTTAAAGGGCCAATACCTTTGTGGCAGGGCTGACTCCAGTCACCTGTTCCAAACATACTAAGCAGAAACACTAAGAGACACTCAGTTGCTGGGAATTCTTGGAACACACAGTACCCAGCCTTTGAACTCCAAATATAGAACTCTTTACTACTCTGGTATGGGACACTCTGAATTCTCAGTTTGGATGGTTTCCATCAGCCCATTTTAATGGCTGAGTTACTGATAAACTCCGTTGATCTCGGTGCTTAAACAGTACCAGAGAGACAAACAGATAAAGAAATAACCCAATAAGAGTTAAAGAGATTGATCACTGTATTCATTGCACATAGTTACAAATATTTGATTCATTTTCCTTTCACAGATGTTCTGTGCTTTTCCCAGTTTACGCATTGTTTCCTAATCCCCTACCTGCTCTGTTGAATGAAAGGGAGGGACACACACATGCTACATTTGCATATTATAACATAACCCTGCCACTACTCAGTTATAGAAATATCTTGAGCAAAAGCTCATGGTAATCCCAAATAAACAACAGATGATGTCTTCAGCACTCACTAATCTCTTCCCTTCCACAGACTGAAAGACAATAGCCCACCTCAGGAGTGTCTGGCCTGTATCTGCAAGTTGAAATCTCTCAAACAGGGTGTTGACAACACATATCCACAGCTACTTGGGCTTCCCTTTAGAATGACTGACACCGCACCTGTTTAATAACGAAATAACTTGCTGGCATCTCTGCTTGTCTGTCTTTTAATGATCCACTTATTAGAGTATCTATGTATGCTAAACGAAGAAGTGGTTACTCAAACTATTGGTTCTCTAAAGCATTACTGCCATTGTTTCACTTCTGTTCATCCAAAGTGAATACTTTTCTTGGACAACTTTAGCTCTTTCCTTTTCATTTTTTAAAAAAAAGAAAATTCGGAGATTACAGGTTCATTCATTGAACTGTCCCCAAAAGAGGCAGGTATTTCCTCTCTGAATTTGAGTCCAGGCTCACTTTCTTCCTCTTCGACGATACCCCCACTCTCATCCTCGGTGACTTCAACATTCATGTTGATGTCCNATACTGTTAACCACAAGATGTTGGTGACTCGCTTGTAGGACTGAACCAGAGTGGGAAGATTGTTCTTGAATGGTTCTGCTCCTTCAGGCCAGGAGAACTCAGCAGGTTGTGCTCGGGGACTGCTTGTCATCTCCCCAGGACCTCTCATGTGGTCCCGCAATGTTCTATTCTTTTCCCTGGCCTGTTCAACGTGTATATGCAGCTGCTGGGTGAGGACATGAAAAGGCTTGGCATTGGGTGTCATCAATATGCTGATGACACTTAACTCTACCTATCTTTTTCATCCAACTCAGACATGGCAGTCTCAGTGCTTACTCGGTGTCTGTTGACTGTGGGGGACTGGATGAGGGTGAGCCAGTTGAAGCTGAATCCTGACAAGACGGAGGTGATGATGGTGGGTAAGGTGGTAGGAGTGGCATCCCCCATCACTGATGGGGTTTGCCTCCCACTGGTCCCTCAGGTTCAGAAATCTGGGAGTGCTCCTTGTTTCCTAGCTCTGCCTAGATGGCCAGGTGCGGGCTGTGGCAAGGAGCACATTTCGCCAGTTACATCTGGTGCGGTGGCTTCAGACGTATGTCTCAGACTCTGACCTGGCCACTATCATTGTGAGGTATTGGGATGGGAGGAGAGGAAGGGAGAGAAAAGGGGAACACACCACAAACCCATAACAAGCAACAAGGTCTTGCTCGTAAACAAACCCTCAGGATCTTGATTGGCTTCTGGAGTTATAAGCCCCCAGCCCAGATCATCACGGGGTGGGGGAGAGGAGTGGAAGGCCTTAAGGTTTCCATTATCCACAAACATGGGGGTAAAGGAGAGGGGCAGGGGAGTGCAGGATGGTGGAAAGGATGCAGGTGCAGACTCCCCAGGGTCTGGAAGCTGGAAAGGGCTAACACACAGGAGGGACCCAGGAAATGAGAGAGAGAAGGGAAAGAAGTAGGATCCCCGCACCCACACTGTAACCCACATGTACTCACCACAGCCACTTAAACCAAACACTCACCAAAGTCACTCAAACCAACACTCTCACCACTGCCAAGGATATCACGCCAAGTAAGGTATACACAACAGAAGGGGGCCAGTCTCACAGGCACAAAGGCACTGATCACTGGCAAGGCTGGTGAGACACAAAGCTGCTTAAATCCCCAGCCCCATGCAGGGCACGCAAGCTCTCCGAGCGCCACAGCAGCGAGGCTATGGGCGTGACTTCCACCCGGGATAGCAGAGCATCAGTAGCCCCGCCCCCAGGCTCTGTGTTGTGACATGGTGGGGGTCCCTTATTGACAGGAACAGTTCCCACACCATCCTGTTGCAGTGCTGGTGGCATCAGTGGCTGCGTTGGCACCGCTGAACCCGGAAATGGTGTAGCCCCAGCTGGTTGGGCCCTGCCACTGAAACAGCTCTCCGGGGCTGCCTAACTCCACGCACCCTCCCATAGCCCCAAACCCCATACCTGTGACCCCTGTACAGGGGTCTAACAGTCCCCCCCCCCCAGGCTGGGGACAGGGGACAGGATGGGGTTTAGTAGGATACCGAGTGTGGAACCATTGCACCAAATGGAGAGCATGGACATCAGAGGCTTTTCCCCACAATTACTCAGATGGGCCATAACCTTTCCAATCTATGAGATAATAAAGGTGTCCCCACCAGCAGAGAGAATCCAGAATGTCGTGGACCTCATACTGTGGGTGAGAGGATAAGGGGGGAGACTCTGGAAATATGTCCTTGGTGAGAGGAAATGCAGGTTTCAGAAGGGAGACTTGAAAAGATGGATGAATATGATACCGTTGAGGCAATTGAACAGTGTACGCAACATTGTTGATTTTTTGAGAAATGGAAAACGGTCCCGTGTATCAATAGTCCAACTTTGCAGATGGTCGGGCAGAAGGATAATGTCGCTGATCGAGCCATACCCAATCTCCTGACTGGTAATCTGGCTCTGGTTGTCGATTCTAATCAGCATACCTTTTATAGCTCTGTCTGGCTTGGAGGAGCATCACTTTAGCGTGAGCTTGGGCCTTTTGGATCTGTGTCACAAGTGCACCTGCTGCAGGAACCAAGATCTTGGAGGCAAGATCTGCTGCAAGACATGGGAGGCAAATACGAGGATGATAGCCGTAGGTTACGTGAAATGGTGATGTTCTGATAGAAGCACTTGAGGTGTTATTATACACAAATTCAGCAGTTTGTACCAGTTATCCTGCAAATAATCCGTATAACATTGAAGATATTGTACAAGGGTTTGATTTGTTCTCTCTACTTGCCCGTTGGTCTGGGGATGATAAGCGGTTGTTAGGCTGAGCTTCACTTGTAAACTGAACAAGAGGGCCCTCCAAAGGCGAGAGGTGAATTGGGTGCCTCTATCTGAAATAATTTCCAGTGGAACCCCGTATAGCTTGATCACTTTTAGTAACAACTGTGTGGTTTATGCTGCTGTTGGAAGGCCTTGGCAGGCCACAAAGTGTGCAAGTTTGGAAAAATGGTCCACTATTACCAAAATAATGTTACATGAGTGTGAAGGGGGTAGTTCCACTATAAAATCCATTCTGATTCTCTGCCAGGGACCTTGTGGGAGAGGGGATAAATGTAGCAACCCTTGGAGTTTTTGTCATGAAATCTTAGTACGGGCACAGGTGGTACATGCTTCCACGTATTTTTTTACATCTGTCCTGATCATAGGCCACCAAAAATGTCACTGCAGAAGATCCAAGGTGAGTTTTTGTCCTGGGTGCCCGGCCAAAGGAGCATCATGATGACTCCAGAGCACCCATCATCATGCTTTTGTAGGTACTAGTATCTTGCCTAAGTGATAGAGACCATGCTGCTGTTGATAATGAGTATTCTGTAAAAGTAGTGGATCCTGTCTGGATAATTCCTTCAATTGGAACGAGGAGAGGCATGTAGCAGCAAAGATCTTTAATTCCAGCAAAAAGTCACCTCTTTCCTTGGGGGGCGGGGGGGTTCTCCTGTTTCAGTACATCTGGATAATGCATCAGTGAGTATGTTTTGTTGCCTCGGTCTATTTTGAATATGGAAATTGAATCGGGCAAAAAACAAGGCCCAACACCCATGCGGACCATTAGAAATATGGGTAGATTGCAAATATGTGAGATTTTTATGATCCATTATTACACTAACTGGATATTTGGCCCCCTCAAGATAATGTCTTCATGCATTGAAGGCTGCCTTAATAGCCAATAGTTCTTGGTCCAAGATAGTATAGTTCTTCTCCACACTGGACAATTGGCGGAAGTAGAACATGCAAGGCAATAATCTATCTCCTTCAGTTTCCGTCTGCAAGAGGACTACCTCAATGGCTACGCTGGAAGCATCGGTTTCCACTGTAAAAAGTTTCTCAAGTCCGGATACTGTCGTATAGGAGCATGGGTGAATGTGGCTTTCAATGTAGTAAACGACGATTGCTGTTCGTCCATCCATTCATATGGTGTCTTTTTCTTCAGCAATTTAGTGGGTAGTTCTGTGAGTCTGGCATAGTTGGGGATGTATTGCCTGTAGTAATTGGTGGTGCCAAGAAATCTCTGCAAGGCCTTTCCTATTATTATTATTATTATTATTATTAACAAAAATTTATATAGCGCCAGCAGTGTACCTGGCACTTTACAAAGTAATAAAATAGACACGGTCCCTGCCCCTAGGGCTTACAATCTGAGAGACAGGAGCTGGGGGAGAGACTTAGGAAGGGGAACAGAGGGAGAGACAAGGGGTCTAACATTCATGAAGATGCGAGGTCTCAAGTGCACGTACTTGACTTTGTTACGATGAACTTGGCTTGGTTACGATGAACTAATGGAGGAGGAACCCATACTAATATAGTGTCTATTTTTTTTTATCCATTTCTACACCATGAGGGGATATGACAAAGCCTAGGAATTCTATAGTGGTAACATGAAATGCACACGTTTCCAATTTACAAAAAAGGCGATTGTGCCATAATCTCTGCAAAATGGTATCAACATGTGTAACATGCTCCGTTTCAGTCACGGAAAAGACAAGGATGTCGTCTAAGTAAGCAATGACATATAAATCCAAGATATCCTGGAAGACATCATTTATAAGATGTTGGAAGGTGGCCGGAGCATTGGCCAAGCCAAATGGCATCACGAGGTATTCAAAATGGCCATACCTGGTTCAGAAAGCTGTCTTCCATCCGTCCCCTTGGTTTACTCATAGTAAATTGTAGGCTCCCCGGAGGTCTAGTTTTGTGAAGATCCCGGCTCCCTGAAGCTGGTCCAACAATTCCGGCATCAAGGGACGGGGTTATTAATTCTTAATGGTGATGGCATTAAGACCTCAATAGTCTATACATGGACGTAAACCCCCATCTTTTGGGGGGACAAAAAACAAAGGAGCCCCTGCAGGGGAGGAAGAATGATGAATAAACCCCTTTTGCAGATTTTCATTGATGTACTCTTTCAAGGTGTTGAGTTTTGGTCCTGAAAGGGTGTAAATACACCCCTAAGGAAATTCCGTCCTGGACAGCAAGTCTATAGGGCAATCATAGGGCCAATGGGGTGGTAAGATTGCAGCCTCCTTCTTATCAAAAACATCCCTGAAGCCCATCTACCATGGGGGAATATCAGGGGTGCTAGATGTCCCCATAGTGGTCAGCAAATGTTGGTGCTTCAAGAAGTCACAATGAGTGGTACAAAAGTTAGAAAGGAATACCACCATTCTATTGTTGCAATTTATTGTGGGGTTGTGGCAGTGAAGCCATGGCATTCCCAGGAAAATAGAAAACATGGGTGTAGCAATGATATCAAAGTGGCATGCGCTCAGTATTTTTTCCAATTGACACCTGTAGCATTTTAGTTTGTAGAGTGATAGGCCCCGACAGTAAGGGTGAGCCGTCAATAGAATGTACCTGTTCTGGGGGGAATCTACGCATGCTGGGGTTTCTGTATTTCTGAAGGAACCCCCTATCCATAAAATTACCTGAAGCTCCGAAACCAATTAATGCCCACGCTACATGACTTCGTGTAGATCCCATACACGATCCCATACCTTGATAGGTACACGCACATGCTGTATGCTCAGGGACATGGTGGAGCTGGCCTGGTAATTTGCTAACAGGGATTTCTTATGCCATACCAGGAGACCCCTTATGTCTCCCGGGGCTTGACTTTTCCCAACTCATGTTTTGACGAGGGCAACGCTGGACAACTATACGTGAAGTGTGAGGGATCACCGCAGTAAAAACACAGGCAGGACGCCCTGCAATGTTCTCACTCTGCAGCTGTCAGTGGTCCCCTGGATGCTCCCAGCTGCATGGGTTCCACGTCATCAGTCTTAGTAGGGTCTGCTTTGCAGGAAAAGGTTACTGGCATCTTGGTCATAGGGAATCGAAAATAATCTTGCCACCATTCTCTTTTTCTTTCCGTTAGCCATTCATCTATCTGTAAGGCAAGGATTATGTGCTCTCCCCATGTGGTGGGTAGCACAGTAAATGAAAGCTGATCCTTTAATTCATCATTCAACCCTCTTCTAAACATCATGCGCAGAGCTTGTTCAGGCCAGTTCAAGTCTACAGCTACTTGCTAAAATTTGGTAACGTACTCCAAAAGAGCACCCTTACCTTGTTTTAGCCCTACAATAGCATTCTCACAATCTTTTACCCGATGAGGTTAATCGAACATAAAGGTAAATTCATGAATGAACCCTGCATAATCTCACAACAGTGGACTCTTGCTAGTAAGGATGGGAGTGGTCTAGGATAAGGTCACACCGTCCAATAACCCTATAATAAAAGCTAACTTCAGATCATCCGTATTATAGGTTTTAGCTTGCACCTTGAAGGTCAGCTCACACAGGACAAGATAACTTTGAAACTGATGCCTATCCTGATAAATTTGGTGATAGTGAGTCCCTTGGGTTCCCAGGGCACCCAGACTGCTGCTGCTGCTGCAGCAGTCACCGGAGGAGGAGGCAGGGGCGGAGGCAGTGAAGGGGCAGTCACTCCCCACCCCTGTTGATCTTTAAGATCCTTAACCTCCATAGCTAGTGATTTACTGCTCTAGCTAAGTCCTTAACTTCTGCCACTACTTGGTCCATATTAATGAGCAAGGAGAAAAACTGTAACTGCAATTTAAGGGGAAGCTTGTTTTGAGCCGGTGATACTGTGAGATATTGGGATGGGAGTCGTACAGTCATAATAAACATGAATCACTCAAAAACAAGAACAGGAATCAAATACTATCCCCCATCATCCTCAGAAACAGGACCATTGCCCAGGGCTGGGAGCAAATTTTTAAAAAAGTTAGTCCTACACTCCAAGGCCAGGCCTAAAAAAGTCGACACAGCCTTAAAACAGGTCATGTCGACATCTGCAAGGAAAATGCATAGCAGTTCAAACTGAGTCCTACCAGGAAATATATCAATATGGGGGGCCAACAATTTGGAGCGGGGGGAATCGTAAAGGTGGCATGAAAACATTATATGAGAGACAGTTTCTGATTCCAAGGAATCAAAGGGGCATAGTCTCAAGCCAAAAGGGATTCCGGCAAAACGACCCTCCAAAAGCCGAGTAGGGAGCACATTGAGCCTAGCCCAAAAAACAGACCAAGACGCCTAGTGAGAACTTGAGCGGGGGCGGGGGGGGGCAGAACATCCATGTTCTTGCTCCCATCTCAGTTCTCACAAACGTATCGCAAGAATTCCCCCCATCTCTCATTTCAGCCCTAATTGTAACACACTCTACATGGGGCTACCTATAGTGATGGTTTGGAAGCTTCAGAATGTAGTGGCCTGCCTCCTCACAGAGACAGACCACTGTGAGCCCATTACACCAGTGCTCCATTGAGTCACTGGCTGCCTATAGTCTTTCGTGCCAAATGTAAGGTGTTGGTGCTTACCTATAAAGCCCTAAGCAGCCTAGGCCCTACCTACCTGCGGGATAACCTCACTCCCTGGGCTCTGGATCGACCCCTACGGTCATCCGGGAACACCTTTCTTGAAGTGCCCTGGGTATCCTGGGGGTGACTATGGAAAGGGCATTCTTTTCTTGGTGGCTGCACCTAGGCTGTGGAACTCCATTCCGGCACAGGCACAGGTAACCCCAGACCCCCCTTCCTTCAACGACAATGCAAGACCTGGCTGTTCTGCCACATAAAGATTTTCTTGTTTGTGTAAGACTATAGAACGTACAGCAGCAAGTCCTGGACCCCATAAAAGGAGTGGGACCTTCTATGAAACACAGGGTCTGGTGTAAGAGGAAATTACATCTCTGTAGGAGGGAGATACCAGAAAAATAGCATTTGACTATTTTTTAACTTCAAAAACAGGAACAGCAGAAAAAGAACAACACTAGTTAGAAGGTAATTAAAAGGAGAATTTATAAGGTTAAAATACCTTCAAGTGGTAAGAAGAATATTTAAGAACACCATAAGAGACAATCGGAGTGAGACCGCTTTTCCAGGGGCTGCAGCAGTGCCGTGGGAGCTTGCGCTATTCAAATCTAGCACAGGTCCCATCTCGTGGGAAATGTAAAAGTGCAGCTCTCATGAGGGCAAGCTAGTGCAATGAACAGGGTAGCAAAATGTGTGACAAGTCATACATAGGTAATGTATGATTGTCCCTAGCTCATTGGTTGGGTTTGGGTCCTTTGTATAAGACCCTATAAAAGTGACCACCCAGGTCCTTCAGTGCTCAGACCTTGTCTGGGATCACATGGTCTCTGTGTATTCCTTGGCTCTGTGTTACTCCTGGTTCCTGTGATCAACCCCCCTAGTTGTCTTGGATTCTGGTCAATAAACTCTTTTACTGTCTACTCTAATCTGGCTCTGTGTTTACTCACTCCAGTAAAGTTAATGGGTTTCATTACTCACTGTCTATGAACTCATGTCACCTCTCTGGATCAGGTTTCCTTCCTGATAGCCCAGTCCAAAACCACAACACTTAACAAAAAGAAAGGTCTCATACTGCCTCCAAAATTCATGTCTGAAAGCGCCCTAACTTGCATGGCACTTCAACACACTAGCCTTAAGGGTATAGCTGAAACAAATAGTAGTTTTTGAATTCATGGATACTATTCAGATATCACTCTGAATATCAGAATGATACCCACAACCAAAATAAATATTTGCAGATTCCCTTATTTGGTTTATTTGATTCAAATATATCTTCATTCTGGTACTTTCAGCTATTTAAGTTTGGTAATTTTATTCATTTTGGAACTTAAGTTACTTTGTTTTGATGATTGTGCATACACAATACCAGAATAAAGTAATCAAAATACCAAAATAGTCAAACCAAAATATTCAAAGTGGATATCCACCAACATAAGACCAAATATCTGCTTCATTGAATTTGAATTAAAGTGGGTGAATGAATTCAACGAATATAGAATTCACCACAGATATTTGTTTCAGATGTACTCAAGGAGGTGACCTATCTTCCTTCACAGTAAGAGTCAACATTGCCAATCACCCCCACTCACTTGCTCATGCCGAATCACCCCACATAGCTAAGCGGAACCCTTTTGTATGGTCAGGTCTTAAGTATGGTCTGACTACTCATCATAAGTATGCCTTGTCTCCACCCAGGTACAGTGGATTTAGCGCACACTGAAATGCAGTGTGACACTTCAGGCATGTCACCAATATGCACACAAGCTCTTTGTCACCAATATGCCAAATAAGGTAAGTGCTCCAAATCAAATAAGAGAGAAAGAGGATGAAAGAATTCCAGCATGACTGTTGTGAGAGGTGCATAACGCACCCCAAAAAGGACAACCCACCCCCCATGGTCAGAAAGGACATGAGGGACATGAGTCATCGGACATCGGAAAAGCCTGAGCAAAGCCATCGTTGAGCAACAAGGTAGCCTAAGGGAAAGGTTTTTTCATGCAAAACCAGTCTGCCCTTGGAAAAGGTGATGGAGGAGGCTCTGAGTAAATATTGGGGCAGTTAAAATAAGACCTCCTTCCTGTTTAAAGAAATCACTGGTGAATGGAACCTAGATTAGCAATGACTTCAAAAGCATGGACAATTAGAAGCACCCAATGTTTTCCCCACACAAGTTAACACCCCCACACCTGATCAGTGGGAATTGCCCACCAGCACCAGACTCTCCTCATGATTCTCTTCCCCAGACTGATTAGAAATCTCCCCCTGTTTATGCCCTGATGTATCCTTCGTCTCTGCGGCCCCAGTTTGTTTACCCTTTGCCTCTTCCCTTTTGTGTAACTAGACACACTGGCACCTCTTTCCCATCGCAACTATTGGCATTCTTCGCCCCTCCACCCCTGTGGACATGTTCCTTTTCTCAGACCTAAACCCACCCAAGAAATCTCTCACATCTTCCCATCTCACCTATTGTAGTATACTTAAGCTGATCCCAAATCTTTTGTCCCAAAACTTATAACCACTCCTGGCTCCCCTTCTGAAACTGAGAAAACTTTGGAAGCAAACACGTGCAGGTCTCTCTGTGCGTGTCTGGATCTTAAGGGGTCTCCCAGACTTTGGTCTGTCCCGCCCCTGCATTCCTGAACTTCGCTGGATCCATGGGGTTGCCTGTTCCCTCTGCAACAGGCAAAGAGAGGTAGCCAGTGCCACTGGTCCTGGTTCCCCTTCTCCAACCTCCTTTCACTTCTAGCCATCTCTCTTGCTCTATCTCCTCTCATATTACTTTCATTTTCCCAGCCGCTGCTTGTGTTTCCCTCTGAAAACCACCAGCCAGGCCGGAAACTGTGTTAGCCAATTGTGTGTGGTTTTTTTTATATATATACCTCCCATTCCTGTTAAATAAATATTCCTTTTTACTAAGCATTTTGTCTTCCTCTTTTCCTGTTTACTATTCTTTTGGGGAGGGTACATAACCTGACTGTAGCAGGCATCTGACCTCAGACTGATCCGGGAGACACGCGGGGACCCCTAGTCCAACCAATTTGGCTAATTCCCCTAAATTTAAGAGTCAGGTGGGTACTGGGGCACCAACNTATTGAAATTGCAGCGCTCCCAAGAGTTGGAGACCGGCCCCTCACTCTGGCCACATTGTTTTCATGGATGGCCTCTAATATAGCCGGAAGAGTAGAGTTTATGCCGTACCCTCTCAGTTTGCTCCAAAGCCTCTCTCGCGATACAGAATCAAAGGCCTTTGCATAATCTACAAAAGCCATAAACAGCTTTCCAGATCTGATTCTGGTATACTTTGAGGTTAGATATGCCATAATAAAGGCACAATCGGTTGTAGACCTACTGGCCCTAAAACCAAATTGCTCTTGGGGTATTAGTCCCTTACTTTCTGCCCACTCCCACAAGTCTTGACAAATAATAGAGGAAAAGAGCTTTCCCACAACGGGCAAGAGGCTTATGGGCCTATAGCAGCTTGGGTCCTTCCTGTTACCCTTCTTAAAGATGTGGACAATCCAACTTACTCCCCAACTCCGAGGGACTGGACCGCCCTGAAAAATCATATTAAAGACCCGGCATAGAATTGATGCCCACCAATGCGGTGCTGCCTTCAAAACTTTAGCTGAAAGCCCGTCTGGGCCAGGGGCCTTATTATCCTTTAGGGCCATGATCATCCTTACTATTTCAGAGGGGTGCAGCTCAATAGGGGACAGAGCCGCCTCTGGACTATCACTTAGAGTACCCAGAGAGGTCACATCCCGAACCCTGTACAATTCCCCAAAGAACTGCTCCCAGCTGGAATTGGGAACCCAGGAGGGACCAGCATCCTGTGGCCTCTTGATTATTCCATTAAACAGTTTCCAGAATGCTTTACTATCCCCAATACGTACTGCTGTAGTTAGTTCTGCCCATTTTTTTTGCATAAAAAAGGGATTTCTTATATCTAAGGAGCTTTTTATAATTCTGTTTTAAATACTGAAACTGGAGTCAAGCCAAATCCAATTGAGTCTTAACCCATTCTTTCTTTACTGCCAGCAATTGTTTTTTCTTTAATTTACACGCCCTATCAAACCACCCAGATTTTGGCCCAGAGGGAGGCCTGTAGGGGGTCATAAGTAGATTTTCAATAGGTACTCCATTATCTCTTCAAATTTGTACCCTATACACTCCTAATCTCCTTCCTGGAGCAGAGATTCACCCAACTCACAGAGTACCTACATAGCAGAGGGTCTGCATCATTTGAGAGAGTGTCACTTGGTTCCATCTTTTGATGACCAGGACCTTCCCCATTCGTCCGATCACTTATCTAAATGGAAAGAAGCACTATTCATCCGAATTTGTACTTCCAGGGCCCTATGGTCACTTTCCGCTCTTACCACTACAGAAAACCTCATTATATTCCCCCAAGCAATTGGGTCTACAAGGATAAAGTCCACAATACTTTGGCCCTGTAAGTTCTCAAAAGTGAAATCCCCATCAGCATCCCCAAAAGAGCTATCATTCAGTGGGGCAAGATCTAAAGCTTGAGTTAGGGCCAAAAGCTTTCGCCCAAATTCATTGCTGGTTTTATCACGGGATTTCCGGCTAAGGGCTGGGGTAAGGGCGAAAGGTAATTCTCCGAGCTCCCCTCCTATCTCCTCAATACTATTACCGATCCTCGCATTCCAATCACCCATCAGCACCAAGCCAGTCCTTGGGAATGCCTCCTCTAACATACTGAACTGCTCTTCCACCATGGACCACACATCCTCCTTATAATAATTTGAGGAGGAGGGTGAAATATAAATGTTAGCTATCACATAGTGGGCCTTATTTGATAGATGTAAAAGTTCGACTTGGAACTCTGATCTAGATGAGGGCAACTCCCGGAAGGACCAAGTCGGGGAGTCAGCCACCAAAAAAGCCAGCCCTCCTGACACTCGGCCCTTTTCCCTCATTTTCTGGCCCCCATGTAACAGCGCTTGGAATTTCCCCACTCTCTCAACAGATATTACACTTGAGACTGGCAGCAGCCAAGTTTCCTGTAAACAAATGAGGTCAAGCTGATTTATGTAGTCGAGACAGTCTGCATCCCCCAGCTTCGCCCTCAACCCTGCAATATTCCAGCAGATGAGCTTAATACTCCTCTCCAACCCAGCTCTACCTTTCACCTTTGGAACTCTCCCCTCATACACCACGCGGGGCTCGCGCCCTAGCTGTGAGGAAACGCCTCCCCCCTCATGTCAATCTTGGCTTGGTTCAGCTTGATTTGCAGCTGGCCCAAGTCGTGCATAGCCAGTTACTTGCAGGGTTGAAAGCTCTATTGCTACCTATGACAGGTGTTTCCCCAGTGCTATCCAGTTCTGGTCTTTTATCACTTTCTGGGATTGATAAATCTACCAATTCCCCCATCTCTGATGGGGCCAAATATCTAACTGCAGTTAAATCAACTTACTCCCTATTCTGCTGCGGCCTATCCCCAGGTCTAGCCAAGGCATTATACTCCATTGTTCCCATAATAAGATCGCTGTGGAAAGCATCCAATTTTTGGATTACACTATCCTGCTCAATAACCGGAAGATCATAGAAAGCAGAATGAACAGAAGTCATTTTAACAGCCCCAGACCTGTCAAATAGGAAGTCTCCCAGTTCACTGAGCAGTAATTTTTGGCCTCCTTGCATCTTAACATAGGCCACAGTCTTCCCTAATGTTCCTCAGCTGGCACTCTGATTGTCATCTGCCAAGCAGGGCAGTGCCTGAACGGCACCTCCTTTATCTTGCACCTCCACACACCCCTCTATTTCCATATTCCCCAACTGCCCCTCCTCTGATGCCCTCTTGTGGGTGTCAACTTGTCTACATACCTGGGGCAGGCGTGCTACTGGGGTCCCTATGTGAGGTCCTTCCTTTGCCTGCTGACTTATTCCCAATGGGGTAGAAGCCACCTGCGTATCCATACCCTCAGGCTCGATAGAAGCAACCTGGTTGGCAGTCAGCCCAGGGATAATCCCAGGCCTCTCCCCCTGGCAACGAACACCCAAAAGCACCCTATTTGGGGAGGTCAGGTGTATACGAGATGCTGAATCAGTGACAGAGTCAGTCCCTCTGACTGTCGTATATGCTCTATCAATAGAGACACCCTTGCCCAACAGACTTTTCCTAGCTTTGAACATTTTTGTCAGGAGTACCGTTGATTTAAATAATAACCTATAACATAGAGATATACTGGAGCTTCTCAACCGGGTCACACCAACTACCTCCCCTGGGTTAACTTTAATACCCAACAGTAGGGAGAGGTTTCGGACAATGTCACCTACCTCATCCCATCGTGGCATTAGCCCATTACCCAAAGGCCAAGCCTTAATCCATATAGCGTTAGGCAGTAATTGGTACCGATCAAGTAAAGCCCTGTGTCTATCACTTGCTGTTAACATAGCTGTCCGTTCTCTCCAAGTTGGCTGGCAATTCAAACCACCTGGGGGAACTTTCCTCGGTGCTCCATCCTCGGGCTTTATACTAGGCTGACCGGAATCCAATTTAAGTAAAACTTCGGTCAGTTGCTCTCTAATCCAGAGGAGAGCTTGATTAACATCAGATACGCTTGCAAATAGGAGACTGACAGTTTTACTTATCAAATGGCACTGAGACTTGAGTGCCTCTGCCACGGATAGGTCCGGGGAGAAACCCGTGAAACTAGTATCCCCCTGGGCCTTTTTACAGGGGGGTGATTTCCCATCTCCTTTAGGCTGTTGACAAATGGTCTTATAGTCCACATGTTCNGCCTGTAGGGGGTCATAAGTAGATTTTCAATAGGTACTCCATTATCTCTTCAAATTTGTACCCTATACACTCCTAATCTCCTTCCTGGAGCAGAGATTCACCCAACTCACAGAGTACCTACATAGCAGAGGGTCTGCATCATTTGAGAGAGTGTCACTTGGTTCCATCTTTTGATGACCAGGACCTTCCCCATTCGTCCGATCACTTATCTAAATGGAAAGAAGCACTATTCATCCGAATTTGTACTTCCAGGGCCCTATGGTCACTTTCCGCTCTTACCACTACAGAAAACCTCATTATATTCCCCCAAGCAATTGGGTCTACAAGGATAAAGTCCACAATACTTTGGCCCTGTAAGTTCTCAAAAGTGAAATCCCCATCAGCATCCCCAAAAGAGCTATCATTCAGTGGGGCAAGATCTAAAGCTTGAGTTAGGGCCAAAAGCTTTCGCCCAAATTCATTGCTGGTTTTATCACGGGATTTCCGGCTAAGGGCTGGGGTAAGGGCGAAAGGTAATTCTCCGAGCTCCCCTCCTATCTCCTCAATACTATTACCGATCCTCGCATTCCAATCACCCATCAGCACCAAGCCAGTCCTTGGGAATGCCTCCTCTAACATACTGAACTGCTCTTCCACCATGGACCACACATCCTCCTTATAATAATTTGAGGAGGAGGGTGAAATATAAATGTTAGCTATCACATAGTGGGCCTTATTTGATAGATGTAAAAGTTCGACTTGGAACTCTGATCTAGATGAGGGCAACTCCCGGAAGGACCAAGTCGGGGAGTCAGCCACCAAAAAAGCCAGCCCTCCTGACACTCGGCCCTTTTCCCTCATTTTCTGGCCCCCATGTAACAGCGCTTGGAATTTCCCCACTCTCTCAACAGATATTACACTTGAGACTGGCAGCAGCCAAGTTTCCTGTAAACAAATGAGGTCAAGCTGATTTATGTAGTCGAGACAGTCTGCATCCCCCAGCTTCGCCCTCAACCCTGCAATATTCCAGCAGATGAGCTTAATACTCCTCTCCAACCCAGCTCTACCTTTCACCTTTGGAACTCTCCCCTCATACACCACGCGGGGCTCGCGCCCTAGCTGTGAGGAAACGCCTCCCCCCTCATGTCAATCTTGGCTTGGTTCAGCTTGATTTGCAGCTGGCCCAAGTCGTGCATAGCCAGTTACTTGCAGGGTTGAAAGCTCTATTGCTACCTATGACAGGTGTTTCCCCAGTGCTATCCAGTTCTGGTCTTTTATCACTTTCTGGGATTGATAAATCTACCAATTCCCCCATCTCTGATGGGGCCAAATATCTAACTGCAGTTAAATCAACTTACTCCCTATTCTGCTGCGGCCTATCCCCAGGTCTAGCCAAGGCATTATACTCCATTGTTCCCATAATAAGATCGCTGTGGAAAGCATCCAATTTTTGGATTACACTATCCTGCTCAATAACCGGAAGATCATAGAAAGCAGAATGAACAGAAGTCATTTTAACAGCCCCAGACCTGTCAAATAGGAAGTCTCCCAGTTCACTGAGCAGTAATTTTTGGCCTCCTTGCATCTTAA
>QEPC01015080.1:562159-580313 GCA_003113815.1 Sphenodon punctatus | reverse complement strand
ATAATAATTAATATAGCTTGGCGATCACGTTCATGAGACTAATTGGGCGAAAATTCTGGGGGAGTTTATTGTCCCCTTTTTTATAAATGGGCACCACGATGCTAATGTTCCACCCCGCGGGGATAGTTCCAGAGTTGGAGATCATAGAGAATAAGTGCGCAAGAATAGGAAGTCACCAATCTAAATTATGCAGAAACATTTCTTCAGGAACACCATCGATTCCAGGGGCTTTCCTCTTGCGCACTGTTCTAAACAAGGACCTTATTTCCTCACAGCCCACAGGAGGCCACAAAGCAACCTCCCTTAGAGTCTCCTGAGGAATAACGCATAAATCAGGGATACGAGAAAAAGTCCCCCCAAAGTGGGATAGCCAGACACTAGCGGTTATATTCACCTGGGGAGAGAATATTTGGAACCCCCGATTGACCATTGCCCAAAAAGTAACACGATTTTTTTATTAAAGGCAATGGCCAGCTCTTTCCATGCTTTAAGTTGGAAACTTCTTTTCTTTTCCTTTATTCATTTCTTATATCTATTCTGGGCTAGTACCAGCTGCACAATATGCGCCTGGCTAGGACGGGTTTTGACTCTTCTGTGCCTGGTCTTAAGATGACCCTTGTACTCAACACATTCAGGGTCATACCAAGTGGGGGGTGGTCTCGATGCCCTGACTGGCAAGCTGGGGGGGTCCTTTGGGAGTAAGAGCGTTCCTAAAGATCTCTATCAGAGTGACAAACTGAGTTTCAATCTCGCCAGACTCATGCAATTGAGTATCCAAGATCCTCTGCCTAATGCCTAAAAGGTCTTCTCTGGCATACAAAGATGTACTAACCTCCCCCACCATTTCTGACCAGTTGATTCTACATGCAAAAACAGGCACAATATCACCCTCTGGGGCAGGAGGTAAAGCAGGAAGTAAACTCTCGGGGTGGAATTCCTCCCTACAGTAGCCAAGAGAGATGGGCAAATGGTCCCCAAACCCTTCCAGCAAAACTTCAAAATTCCCAACCTCCCTCAAGTATGCCTCCTGCACACAAAATAAATCAATCACACTGCATCCCACCCATTGAAGAGCCACCATTTAGTATCTTCCAGCGTCCCAGGTACAAAAACCTAAGGAACTGAGCTCCCTGGGCATTAAGTTACCTGTCCTGTGATTTCCTTGGGGGCCAAAAGAAATCATCATCCTCGTCTATACCCAATACGACTGCTTGTCTTGAGGCCGCATTTCCAACTCTCGCATTGAAGTCTCCGGCTAATATAATGGGCACTCCTGGGAAGACATTCTCCAATGAATCTATATATTCTCCTAGTTGCTCCCAAAAGATGGGGTTACATGCTGCCCGTGGGGGGGATATAGATATTACATAATATGACCCTGCTATCCAAGCCTAATGAAAACAAGATAGCAAGCACATTTGCAGGGGAATTAACCAACAATTCCCCAGTGGAGGACAGAGCATTTTTAAGAAGGGTAAGCAGCCCTCCTGAAGGCCGGCCATAAGATGCTACCCTGACTGCAGGGGCATCCCAGACCTGACAGCCAGGATAGGAGAAATTAGAGGAATCAACGAGCCAGGACTCCTGGATGCAAATGATGTCAAATACATCCAGGAAGTCCCGCACCTCGTGGTTCCACAACCAGGACCACCCTGCAATATTCCAGGATACGCTCTTATACTTAAATCCTGGTACCTCCATAGGGTGGTCATCTCCCAGTCATCCCCTATCCCAGCCCTCAGCCCTTGCCTCCTCAAACTCCCAGCTAGATGGCCGTGAGATATCCCCTGCCGAATCAATAGGGGTAGTTGAGTTGCCCCTTCCGGGAGTACTACTATCCAGCTAGGGGAGTTTAAAAAGGTTGACAGTTAAAACATAGGCTGACCAGAAACATCTCCTTAAGAGATGGGTAAGGTCATACATAGCTGTACAGTGAGACCCACTGTATGGGCTATCCCAAGGGTGAGAGGCAAATGACTGGACCTGCTGGGTGGACAATGTACCAAGCAGTGGGTAACGGTGTTCTCACCCTTGTTTCAGCCCTCAAAAGGGGGTGTAGGCATGAACAACCCACCCCGTCCTGGGGAAACCCGGGGATCACGTCAGGGGGGTAAGTTAATGTTTGGGAAGTTAGGACACAGGAGGATTCCACTCTGGCTTAATGCAAGAACATCTGGAACCATTAGACAGGTGACAAAGGACAATTTCCTGTCTTACGGAACCTCCTGGTTATTGACAAACAGTTAAGAAAGAAGTAGGACCCCAGTTCAAGGGGGGAAGCGGGGAGGGCTACCCCTCCCCCCTTTGGATTTATAATTTAACCAATAAAGACTGCAGCCATTCTATCCCACAAAACTGTGTTCTCATCTTCTTCCGGGGGTGCGTTGACAATCGAGTTATAGGCAACTTTTCACACACTGGAATGCCACCGTGCTGAGTTCAAGGGCTCACTTCTCATAGGACACAATCCTCCACCATTAGAATAAATGGGAGCTGACCTTAATGCATGCAGTATAGCAGACCCGCGTGCCCTATTTTACCAAAATCAAACTAAGATCTGTTTAGAATTATTGTGATTATAGTCAATAAGTGCATTTCATCTCTATAGCTGGAGGAACAAAACCATAAATAAACATACTATTTGTGCTAGATTAACAACAAGCTCTATTTGAGGAAAAAATAGAGAAAATGGGATGAACTGATAAGTACAAGCATTGATCTAAGTTTACAAGCATTGATATATATATTTTAGATGGAATCTCATAGTTCCATAAAAATTGAACATAATGGATATCCCTTGCTTCAGAATCCCACTACTCCATAGGGCATAATGAACATCTTATTTTAGAATTCCACAACTCCACAGAGTCCCTTATTTTTGAAATTTTGATCTGGCAACGTTATCTTATATTGGCTACAATTTTGGCATTTGTTCAGATGGTTTTGTTTTCACACACACACACACACACACACACACACACACACACACACACTCCAGTTTCCCAGTTCTGTTGTGTTGTTTCATCTTGTATCACCACCTCCTTTGGTATTAATACCTATGTAAAAAAAATAATTTAAGTTGTCAACAATTCTGCTTATGTTTAATACAAAGTAGTGAATAAGAAGGTATCCCTAACAAAGAGGCATTGAAATGATTCATCTGCTTCATTCTATATATGTGAAGATCACATACAGTAAAAGCTAACTGTAGATGTAAGAGTGTTTTAGGACCTGATACCAAATACCAGTTAGGCTAACTGGGGTCATAGACTTTCAGGTCCTCAATGCCAAACAAAACTCTTTGGGTGCTGCTTATGTTTTGTAATGCTCATTGCCAGCTAATGCACTTCATTTTTTTTTTATCCTTCCTTTTTTGGACTCATGATTGATATCTCTATCTTCCTTCCCTCCAGGGGTGTTAAGGCTCATATTAATGATACCTCTGGAGGAATTAAAGGCAGGGCAGATGTTACAAATGAAAAAGAGTTGGGGGAAAAGCAATCAGATGATCAGCCACACAGGGATTGTCTACTCTGTTAAAGGTGCAGCAACCCTTTATTAGGTTTGCCAGATGTCCTGTCTTTTATAGGAAACCTGAAAAGGAGACCTCATTTCAGAACCTCACAGTTCCATAAATTGAACATAATGACTATCCCTTGCTTCAGAATCCCACTGACCCATAGGGCATAATGAACATCTTACTTTAGAATTCCACAACTCCACAGAGTCCCTTATGTTTGAAATTTTGATCTGGCAACCCTATCTTATATTGGGTAAAATTCTGTCATTTGTTCAGATGATTTTGTTTTTAACGGTATTGTGATCCACAGCCTTTTTAAAAATTATTTTTATGCTAGTATAGTAGCACGTGGGTCTACCTAAACAGAATGCATTGTTATGTATGAAGGTGCAATATAAAGTTTTTATTGGTTCTGATTTGGTACAAAAACTTTATTCAGGAGTAAAATCATAACTAACTACTTCAGATCTCTCTAAATAAGAACCAATAAACCTTTAAATCACCAAAACACATACATTTTATTTATGTCTTATATTTGACAGAAGAGTCACTTTTTTTGTAGATTTTAAAAAGCTTGTTGGTACTACATTACAAAACTCTCAGTATGTAAACCAGAAATGCTAATGTCTCTAATATCTCAAATGCCTTGCTGCATACAGAGGAATTAACTTTTAAAATTTCTAAAAATTATCTAAAGTACCAATCCTGAAAAGACTTAGACATAAGTCTAAGCTTTATTCTCTTACATCGTCTCACTAAAATATAGTAGATTCCCATGCCATTCATGCACAGCTTTGATAGCTATTCTGTAACCACTTATGCCAGAGCGGTCAAACTATAGTAGAGCAAGAGGCTTCTGTGTTCTAAAATAGTTGGAAAAAAGAATGTTTCAACCACATAATCTCGTGCTATAGACATTCTCATGCTAGGGGATGCCAAATGCATACCCAAGGTCTTCAACTGTGATAGTTATTTGACAATTCTGTAACTAATGGTTACCTGCTCACAGAGGCTTCAAACTTAAAAGCACTTATTCTAGAATAGCCTTATTGAATTCAATGGAACTATTCATGGGTAAGCATTTGATAAGGTCCCTCATGAGAGACTCTTGAGAAAATTAAAAAGTCATGGGATAGGAGGAAGCAGTTTCCCTCAAGTTTTTCACAACGATATGCCTAGTAGATGCAGTGGCTGGTCCTTCTGAGTTTGATGAGCCTTTCCCCTTGCCTTCATACTGGCATAACACAGTTGCTTAAGGCATTTCTCTCTTTACTCTAATATGCTAAGTGGCCAGGATTTCACAAGAGTCAACATCCATATTGTTATACTACTTCAGATGAGACTACTTCAGATGAGACTTTGGTAGTGGCTTTGTTGCCTACCAATTCACCAGGAAATGATTAATGATTAATACAGTATTTCAGCCTTTTCCAGACCAATAAGAAGCCAAAAGCTGCTTGCAGGAGCTGTAAGGCTGTCGGTCATCAGTGCAAGCTCCTAAGTACTCATAAATGCCCAGTCTGCAGCATACAGAACTCATTCTATGCTTGCAGCCTTGAGAGATTAGGCAGTTGTATTTCATTGCATTTCAATGCTTACTTTCAAGTCTCTCATTGCATCATTGGGGATCACTGTGTGAAGATGTGTTAATTTAACACTCATCCTTGCTTTTCATCAATAATAATTCAGAACCGTTTAGATAGCACTAAATCTGCCATGCATCGTATTGCAAAGCTGTTTTAAAACCAACAAAATCTTCTTCAACAGCCAAATTTCCTCGGTCTCTGAAGTCCTGAACAACAAGCAGTATCAAAAGTATGGATCAAGCCAGCAAATCAAATATATAGGTCTTGGTTTTGTTCCTGAATTTGATAAACAACAAAGATTATGTCCACTATCTTTCTATTAGCTCTGCAGCCTTATTTAAAGCCTTCTATTCCCCATATTCAGGAACAGAATCCTCCTAAGCTTCTTGCCATCTGTAGACAGAAGTGATATGCCTCAGTTGTTGTGACTGTCAAGCTTCTCTCCTTTGTCTTATATATCTTAATAATGGCTGCATCCTTCAGTTCCTGTAGGGCCTTTTTTCTCTCTTCAGATCAGGACAAATAGCTTGTGTAAATACTCAATAAGAGCACTACAACCAGTCCTATAAATCTTTCCAGGAGTGCCATCTGGTCCCAACACTTTATCATTCATCAGACTTTACAGCACCTTCCATTTCCCCAACAGTCAGTAGAACATCCAAGGCACGTTGCAGAATGTGTTCAAATGCTTCCTCGGTAACTGATTAATCAGTGTTGAGCAGCTCCTCAATGTGTTGTAATCATTGTTGTCCTATTTCCTTTCAATCTGTTTGCAATGATCCAACATCTCCCTGCTTTTTACTGGTATTATGACATCATGTATTGTTCCAGAGACAGTCTTCAGTTGTTCATAGTCAATATTTATGCTTTCACTTCCCACTAGTGATGTAATATTTGATTACTTTTATTTATTTATTCAAATTTTTACCCTGCTGTTCCCAAAGGCTCAGGGGGCTCACAGTATTAAAACACAAAATACATTAAAATTAGTTAAAACCCCTTTAAAACCACTACTCTCACCCCTAAAACCTGTACGCTGCCCTGAGCTGCCTTTGGGCAGGATATAAAATATTAGTAATATAATAATAAATAGTAATAATAAAAGTCACCCACCCCAACCCCTAGCCCCACCTTCCAAATGCTTTGCCAAAAAGCAATGTTTCACACTGCCTCTGAAATATGTTCAGGCCCAGGCTCTGACAGATCTCTGGGGGAAGGGATTTGAACAATATTGGGGTAGCAACTGAGAATGCCGCTCTATGGGCCTGTGTGGATAATCAGCCTCATTCGGGGGTTAAACCCTAATGCCTAGTCATAATGTTATGCCTAGTCATTAACCCCTAATGTTAACCAACTAGCATCTTGACTATGCTTTGGCTGAACACAAATACAAGACTCTTTCACAAAACTGCCTGTGAGTGGGGAAGGAAAGAATTATGAGAGCAGCCCGTGCTGCCTTACACTATTGTCAGCAGTTTGCATAAAGGCTTTTGGTGCTAGCGAAGTTATGTTAATTTGTTCAGGTTAGCTAGTGCCACAAACCACTTTCACCCAAACCACTGATAGTGGAGGAAAAGGCAGTCCCCTACATTTCTCTCCCCTCCAAACCCCTACCTGCTATCAAGCAGTGGTGTGAAAGAGCTTGGTTCCAGAGGGGAAAATATAGCTCTGGAAGCACTACACTACTTCTAAGGCATGTTTTGGTTTTCTTTTGAGGTGCTCCATTGACTAAGGCCGTTTTTACACGGCACTGATGGGTGAGGGGATGGGTGTGCGCTGGCGGTGGGTGTGCTTCCTTTCCCAAGGGCGCACACCCATCTCCACGCTACTCCACCCACAGAGCCTCCTCTGTTTTGTCGGACGGCTCTGTGGGTGGGTAATGGGTGGAGATGGGTGTGTCCCGGGAGCCCGCATGCACCCCTGCCCACTACCTGTGGTGTTTCCATGGGTGCACAGCCATCCCCCCCCCACACATCCGTGAAAAAACAGCCTAAGTAAGTAGGCCCATTCCTGCTTTCATGGTGATCGGAGACTATAGTCTGGTGTGGCATGAAGGCAGTCTTAGACCATGATCCCTCTCAGTGGGACAGCATGGTCCCATCAGCATTTACATTTATGGATCTAGGAATTACTATTGGAATCTGATTCTTGACACAAAGCTACTGTCTATTCCAGAAAAAGTATTTATTTTTGCTTTTCTATTCTGTTACTTCAGAAGAAAGTTATGCTGCCACTGTAAATGAATTGAGAAGAAAAATAGAATTTATGAGGGTGGGCTGCCTGAAGCACATTTATTAACTTAATGCCTAATTTTATTACAAACAGCCCTGTATTTGTTCAAATGAAACGATTTCTTATTTAAGTGCACTTTGAAAAGAAATGTCAGTAGAAATCCTAAAGCCAAATGTTTCTGACTCAGTAAGGAAATTAACAAAAGGCAATGATGAATAAAAATGCTTTGCTTTTGTTTTTAAGGTGAAATTTAAAAGCATAGTTCTAACTACTAAGAGGCGTAGAGCTGTCTTGGCAAATTATTTCATTTGATAAGTAAGTGAACTAGTGATTTCATTTTTACCTTTTTCAGTCAAAACAAGCAGGGAGCTTAAATGTGAGAACTAGGGTTAATGTGAAGTTAAGATGAATCAATCACTGAAGAATCAGGGAATTTAAACTTTTTGAAGTGTTTTCCACTCAAGTTAACGTAGCCAGCTTGATATAAGTAGTATTTTTTATTCCTGCTATTCTGGAAAGTTTACACTCTTTAAGTATTTTGGCGATTTTATCCATACAACAAACTATAGACATACAGCGCTATTGGGTGAGGTCACACAAGACAGGGAGGGGAGGCTACTATGCATTAGGCAGCCTTCCCCTTCCCTGGGCAAATGAGCTGCATGCAGTGTCTCATGTGCCCATGGCCTGTCAGATGTTCCCACTACCCTGGAGCGGGGCAGCAGCTGGCTGCTCCATGACACTTCTTTGGAAAAATTCTGAGGATGTGTCATGGAGCAGCCTTACCCAATATTTTATTTTTTATTTATTTATTTATTTATTTTAAATGTATATCCCGCCCCTCCTGCCCTCAGGGCAGCCTGGGGCGGCGAACAACATTCAATAAAAAATTTTAAAAAATAAAAACAATTTAAAATTACAATATGTGGGGAAACCCCCCCCCCCCTACCCCTACCCCTCGCCAAAAGCCTGATGGAACAGCCAGGTCTTGCATACACGCTGAAACAGCAGGAGAGTGGAAGCCAACCAAGCCTCCCCCAGGAGCGAGTTCCACAGCACAGGGGCAGCCACCAAAAAAGATCTAACATCGGTGGCCACCCACCTTGCTCAGGGAACCTCCAAAAAGGCTCCCACGGATGATCTCAAGGGTTGCACGGGCACATGGGGAGTGAGGCGGTCCCGCAGATAAGCAGGGCCCAGGCCGTGAAGGGCTTTAAAGGTTAAAACCAGCACCTTGAACCTGGCCTGGTACTTTATAGGCAGCCAGCACAGAGTCTGGAGCACAGGTGTCATGCGCTCCCTGCGACCCACCCCCATAAGGAGATGGGTCGCAGTGTTCTGCACCAGCTGCAGCCTCCGGACCAGCTTCTCGGGCAGCCCCACGTAGAGCGCGTTGCAGTAATCCAGCCTTGAGGTGATGAAGGCATGGATGACAGTGGTGAGGTCGGAGTATGAGAGATACGACCGAAGCCGCCGGACAAGATGTAACTGCCGAAATGCACTCCCCGCCACGGCCACAACCTGAGATTCCAGGCTGAGCTGTGAATCGAGGCGCACACCCAGACTCCGTACTTGAGAGACCATGGGAGGGCGAACCCCTCCAACAAGAAGAGATTCAACCACCCCCAGGTCCCCCAAGCCCTCACCCACCAACATCACCTCCGTCTTGTCAGGATTCAATATAGGGTAAGACTGTCCAGGGCAGGGCAACCCAGGCCCCTTCTATCTACCGAGTGGCAAGTTCCACAATGGAGCTATTTATTTATTTATTTATTTAATTCCATTTTTATGCTGCCCCCTCTATGCCTATGGCATCTTGGGGCAGCTTCCAACATAAAATAAACAATTTATCACAATATAAAAATATAAAAAACTACACAGATATTTAAAACAATTTTAAAATACCCCCATACAGAAATTTTGCCCACCCTCCCCTCCCTGCCTCTGAAGGCCTGGGAGAACAACCATGTCTTGCAGGCCCGATGGAAGGCCAGCAGACTCAGGGCCAGTCGTGCTTCCTCTGGGAGGGAGTTCCACAGCCGGGGTCCAGCCACCGAGAATGCCCTCTCCATTGTAGCCCCCCGATTTATGAGGGGGACCTCCAAGAAGGTGCCCCCAGTGGACTGGAGAGTCCGACCTGAGTCATGGGGTGTGTGGGGTGTGATGCGGTTCCTGAGTTATCCAGGTCCAAGATCATACAGGGCCTTATAGATCAACATCAACACTTTGAACCTGGCTCGGCACATTACAGGCAGCCAGTGCAGTGCACGGAGCACCGGTGTTATGTGCTCTCGTCGGCCCATCCCTCTTAGGAGACGGGCCGCCGCATTCTGCACTAGCTGCAATCTTCAGGCCAGCATCAAGGGAAGCCCCACATAGAGCGCGTTACAGTAGTCCAGCCTTGAGGTGATGAAGGCATGGATCAAAGTGGCCAGGTCGGGTCTGGAGATATACGGGCTATGAGCTATGAGCAATGGGTGCTGGCGCCCATCATTTACATTCACATCACAGCTGGGGGTGGACTTTAGGACTGACCAGGTGAGGGAGGGGGGGCAGGACTGGGTGCACACTCGTTCAGCTGGCACTGCGTCCCTCCCGGGCCATGGTGGCAGCTCTGACAGGGACTGGCCTGCCTGGCTTCCTCATAACTATCTGGCCAGCTCCCCACACTTGCCCTGCTGTGTAGCAGCGGTGATTGCCCACAAAGGGCAAAGACCTCACAGGGATCCAGTTGTTGCTGCTTGTGTGGCCTCACCCACTGAAAACCACAACATTTAAATGTTACGTTTATTAGCCTTAAATAAATAAAAATAAATCAATACATAAATAATTCATTCTGAATATCATACAGACAACACCATATTCAGATGGAGCTTCACCAACTTCACAGGGGCTCTGTGCAGGTGCTTTTGATAGCCTACATGTTAGCAATTTCAGGATTGGGAAATTAGTTTGTGTAATAACCCATGTTCTGAATAGTGGCATGAGAATACATTAAATATGTTTCTAGGGACGGATTAGACTTATTAGATGGATGTCTGAAGTCACTTAGTTTTTATCCCACATTCTTTTGTCTGCAATTATTTCTCAGCCAAGGATTTTTTTAGTGACAAAACACTGTGAATTCAGGAATTTTACATGAGAAGCGTTATGGTCTTATAAATGCTAAGCAATTACTTGCCGAAAAAGGCTCCTTCATTATTTATTTATTTTGCAAATTTGGCTCCATATAAAGTTAGATCTAATCCTCATTGAAGTTGATGAAATTCCATATGTATTTTTTATGTATTTATTTTCCCCTAGAACAAATGCTTTTTTAGTTACTCTTCTTTATATAAAAAAAAACTACTGAAAAAACATCAGCAACTAATATTCATGAAGAATTCAAATATTATGAGACTAGTCATCTGTACATATTAGGTTTGATTCAAAGCTTGCTGGGGCCAAAGACAGTTTTTCCACTGAGTTGAATGGACTTTACATCACGCACAATATAGACAAGCAAAATAGTGAAGAAGTTGATTTACAGTGTAGAAGAATCAAAACTGATTCCAAATACCACAAAAAGGAAAATTGGTTTTAATAGTGTTTGCCATCTATCAACATCTGATTTTCCAAATGAGAATATGTTTTATTGGACCACCTGTAACTGGGACAGGGTGGTTGGACACTAGCCCTTTAAATAAGTAATGCTAGGGAGGTGCTGGTGCTACAAATAAGCAAGGATCATGCTCTGCTCAGCACTATGATAAGGTGCAGACACTTGTAGAAAAGGAGGATGGTGCCTAGTCCCTGAGTATGTGTTGAACTGGGGCCAGTTGGGGTGGACATGGCCAGCCCTAAGTCTCAAAAGAGAGCTCTGAGATCAAAGTGGGGGGACTTCTAGGGAGAAACCACTGGAGAGGCAAGAGCGAGGGAGGGGTCTGCCTCACAATAACCTGGTGTCAAGAGGGACTGTGCCTGGCCAGCAATGTATTGGAGAGGTATTTAATATGGACTGCAGGAGGGACTGTGCCTGACCAGGAGAGATCAAGTTAAAAGGTATTTGAAATGACTTTGGGGTTTTGGTGATAAGGCCAGGAGAGTCTGCCTCTGGTAAAGGAGGGACCTACAGGAGAGGTGCCCTGAACCCTTTGTTTGAGTAGACTATATGTTTGCATATGTGGAAAACAACTGAACACTGTAAATAAACAGAACAAGTGACTGAAGATCCTGCATGGGTTTGGGTTCTTGGACAGCTAGGTCCTGAGAGTACTCACCCCTCAGAGACCCTATTCTGCTACACCAACTACTTGCATAGCTCGTATTCTGAGAGCAACAGCAGCAGTATCCCCAACAGCAATTATTTGAAAAAGCAAGGGTAGTTTGAAACAAAACAACATTCCTAATTCTGTTCCAATAGAATCAGCTAACAGCTTAGCCACTGTTTTCAATAAAGGCAGAATCCTAATTTTGGTTGACTTTTGGCCACACAATATTTACATATTTGGCATATCTTTGATATTTATAGTTAAACCTAGGGCAAATGGGTTACATTATGGAACTCCCTCCCTTTTGGAGGTTTGTTTAAGCCCAAACCTGTTCATCTTCCACAAATGTTGTAAGACCTTTTTATTTGGCCAGGCATTTGCAGGCAGGTATAAGGTTGAAAGGGTTTGGGTGGGTGGGGTTAATAGAAGGGTTGGAGGGCAAGAGGACTTTTAGATAGTTTTACTAATTGTAAGCCACCCTGAGCCTTGATGGGAAGGGCAGCATACACATTTAAATACAAAATCAATAAATTACTATTAATGAGACCTCACTGGGCCTGATCCTGAAACACTTACCCATTCACTTGACAGGAAAGCTCATAGAACACTTCAAATCAAATTCTTTATTTGCGTGGTCCAAGACCATTGCAGCAACATAATTATTACAAACAATTTTAACCTACAAAGAACATAATTATTGCCATAGTTGTTACAGACAAAATAAAAAGAAAGTTTAAAAACCTCCTAGTAAACAGAACAAACAATAAAATTTAAGTAAGGATCCACTGACAGTCAGACATTTACATCTGGCAAAGGTATGGGAATATGTTTTAAGAATAGATTCCTAAACTGAACAGCTGCAGCAAGAATGCTGCAACACTCTGTATGACCGCTAGGTCCTTGCTGTCAAGAAATAAAGCCAAGAGGGTATGATCAGTACGCCCTGGGTACTTTTCAATAATGGGTCCCAAAAACTTCTGGCGTGGCCCATCATATAGATGGCAACGAAAAATTATATGGCCAATGGTCTCAGCTGTTAATTCATTCAATGGGCAAAGCTGTTCAGCATAGGGAATACCCTGGATCCGGCCCTCATAAACATGGGCGGGGAAAGCGTTAAGTCGAGCACAGCACAGCAATTGCTTTGCCCAGAAATGGGGGCAGTAAGATAAACAGCAACCTGCCCCATCTCAGGAACATACATCAGATAATCCCGAATATGAGGTGACATTCTAATCCTGCTGATCTCCAACTGTCGGCCAATATCCTCAGACCGCGAGATAATCTCCTTCCTGAGCGAGGCAAAAGCTTTATGTTGGAGGTATTCTGATGAAATACCCATCTCTTTCAGTTGGCCATCAAGCTTTAAGGACCATTTGTCCTGAAAGGTATCCTCCAGAACACCCCTTAATAAAACTGATCCCTGCACCGATCATATTTTAATCCAAAATTTCAAGGCAGCTTCCTTGGCGACCTGTGACCAAGGTTTCTGGCCCAACTTGGACTGAATTGCCACCAAAGGGGTACCTCGCGGAACTTCCAAAAGCTTTTGCAAAAATTTGTATTGGGTTCTATCCACTGTGTTGGGGAAAAAAGGAGTCCATAATTCGGCTCCGTATAACAGCTGTGACCTAACCTTGCTGGTATAAACCTGAAGGGCTGGTATAACAGTCATCCTGCCCTGCTTGGCAAAGAACCTACTTATAGATTAAGCAGGAGTTGGGCTGCTCTCAAGGTCCTATTAATATGCTCCTGCCAAGACTTATGAAACAGAATGAGAATACCCAGGTATTGGAATGCCTGGACCTGTTGAATCAGAGAGCCCTCAACAGACCAGACNGGGAAGTGAATATATGGCACAGTGAAGCCAATTAAACTAAATGGTGTGAAACATTTGTGTACTAAAGCTCTCAAAGCAGCATATGTTTATGTGGTTTAAATGGTCCACAATGATCCTTTGAAGCTTGAAACACCAAGTGCTTGAAAAATCTTACTTCTCTTCAGCAAACTTGCTAATAAGCCAATGGGTTTGCTAATTTGTGGCATAACCGAGTGTCCTAGCATGTTATTTAGAACATGCTCCAGAACCCCGCTCAGCTGGCTGTAACTGTATCTAGGAGGGAAGTGGAGACAAACCACTGAGCAGCTAACAGCAATGGCTGATCTCAGGGCTAGTGGGGAAAGTGCCAAAGGAGCAACTGTGCTTCATTCAATATGCCCAACCAAGCTCTGTGCACAGAAGCTTTGGATGTACCCATCAGGCCTAATTTTCTGCATGCCAGGATGCAGCCATTTTAAAAATAATTTTTAATCACAGTATATTTCCACATCTCAATATATTTGTCTCCTAAAAACACAAGATACTCTTCTTTTGAAAATGCAACCGTAGATGAAGTCATCAACATTTCCTATTGGAAGAGAAGAGGATGGGTAAGTCCGACATTTAGCACAAACAGATAAATCAGAACATAGTTATTTTTTCCTAAATTCATTTCAAAATCAGTAGCATGGGTCAACTTCATTAATAAACTAATGCTTATTTTTACAGCTAATACTCAGGGAGAAAGTGAGGGTTAATGCTGGTTACATGCATGCACTTGTTGACGTACTGTCAGTATCTAATGTCAGTATGACAGCATACTGTCAGATTGTTGGTTATTCATGCTAGTTATGTGCATCCACTTGTTGTCATACTGTCAGTATACTGCTTTTCCTTCCATGCTCCATTGCAACCCCTGCAGTTGGCCGGGAGCACTCTCCTGTGGATACCACCTGCTAACCTTGTTCATACAACAAGGGCCTGCAGAGAGGTGTTCTTGGTTGCTACCTCTGTGCTATGGAACTTCCTTCCCCCAGAGAGTATGTTAGAGTCTGAGCCTGAGCATTTTTCAGAGTCAGTATAAAACTTTTCTTTTTAGCAAAGCATTTGGCAGTTGGGAGGGTTTAGGGGTGAGGGCAGTATTTTAATGAGATTTTTTAATGGAGTTTTAATGTATTTTTATGATGTATGTGTTTATTCTGTAAGCTGCCCTGAACCTTCGGGGAAGGGGTAGGATACAATTAATACTTAGGGGCTCTAGGGGAAAGGTGAGGTAGAAACTTGAATAAATAAATAAATAAATAAAATAAATAAATTGGGTTGTGGAGCAATTGGTGTGTGTTTGGGGAGGGGTAAGCAACTGGTTGTAGCTACTGTTGCTGTGATAGGAAGTAGGTGGTTGAAGAACAGGTTTGGGGCTGGCTGTCAGGACCCTGGGCTTGAAGTGGGGCCTTTGTGGGGTCCTGGTGGTGGTGGCTGACCCCATAGCACTATCAGCTCATGCTGGCCAAACCCCAGCATTGGCAACGAAGGCCTTCACCAGTGCATGTCAGGACACACCCCTCCTCAATTTTGTTCCATGCTCCCAGGTTCATATTTGGCTGCTCGTCTGCACATAAGGCCAGCACGAAGCCACAGGAATCTGGGTGGGATCAGTAGTCAGTACCAGTCTTCTTCCTGGCATCCCTTTGTGATGGGGTTCTGCTCTGCATTCCCAAGTCCCAAATCTACTCTGGAGCTTGCTTGGCATCTGCCCTGGCACTCACCTGATGTCTGCTAAGATGCTTTCACTGCAGTTGCCATGGGTCCTACCATGTGACTGCCTGGCAGGGTCTGGTTCAATGCTTGCCCCAGGCCCCCAGCTGTTCAGAAAGCTTGTTATGTGGTGGTGTCCAATATGTCCATTCTGCTGCAATTCCATGAGCTTTCTCTTCTGTCCTCCTGTCCAGCCTGCTTTGTTTCTAGGGGTGGGACTTGGGCAAAATTTCAGTTCTTGGTTTTTATCAGTATCAGATCTCTGTCTATCGGTTCTTCTATTGATTCTCAGTTCTCTCAGTATCCAATTTTTAACACTGCGGTTTTTCCCATTGACTTCAATTGGGAAAGCTGCAATGTTAAAAATCCAATAAAAAACCAGTGCAAAAGATCCGATACCTCTGATACTGAGAAAAAAACAAGATCTCAGATTAATCTGATATAACCATTATTGGGTACTTTCAGTTCTCAGTTTCAAGTCTGAAATCCCATCCCTACTGTCATGCCTTCCTTTCTATCTGTTCATCTATCCTGACCCCTGGTCTGTGTGTTTGCTCCCGAGTCCCCACCACTGTTCTTCCTGGACCTGATCCTGCACTTGGACCTAATCCTGCACCTACTCTCTGTTCCCCAGCTGTGGTTCCTGACACTGGCTTGTGTGTGAATTGATTTGGCAAATTAATTCAGACTGGTTACTGTGCTGTTTGTAACACTCTCTGAGCCAGCACCATGAGTGGTGAGTGACTTGAGTGTTTGTTCAGTGCAGTGATGGCAGACCCCCAGAGGTGCTGGGGGCAGTGTCCCCCTTGTGTCCATGGTACCCCATCAGTTCACACATGCACCCCCCAAAAATCCCTAACCCTGGCCACCAGCCTCCTGCCCCACTTGCACAT
The DNA here is from genome assembly GCA_003113815.1 of Sphenodon punctatus. NCBI lineage: Eukaryota > Metazoa > Chordata > Lepidosauria > Sphenodontia > Sphenodontidae > Sphenodon > Sphenodon punctatus. Next base: position 564,258 of record QEPC01015080.1, on the reverse strand, counting down.
GTGCAGAAGTGCTGTGTGGCCATTCTGTGCATGTGCTTGTGGTGCCATCTGATGCATTAAAGAAGTTAGAAGTTACCGAGAGCCACCCAAAAAGCAGCAAAGATGGGCAGCCTCCTGCTGTGATGCGCTGTCTGGAAAGAGATGCATCAGTCACATCACTGACTGGAGCCCGAATGGCCTAGGAGGGCGCTTTGGAAAATGCCTCCCAGGCACAGGTTATAGCTGCTGCACATGCATGACCCTTCCAGCTCAGCATATTAATCAGAGCTGCTGCTCTTCATGGCATACTGATGCTGCCTACTGTTGCAGCTGGCTGCTGCTCTTATAAGTTTGAGGGCCCTTGAGCTCCTCTTAAATGTAGGTTTCTCCCCCTGGGCAGATTGGGGGCCTGGGGTGGGACGATAGGTGGGGAGGGTTGTGAGCATTTTGCCCCAAGTTCCATGTGCACTAATGGTTTGACTGTTCTGCTTCTTGTAAAACTGGTGTGTTGTAGGACTGAAATGAGAATGAAAATAGTTCTCATGAGAATCTTGAGAATCCTGGAGAGATCTCACGAGAGTCTCATAAGAAATTCAAGATTCTCATGAAAAACTCAAGAATCTCAAGAATACCCTGCAAGATTGTCTGTGCATGAGCAAATTTAAGAACATCTATCATGTGCTTTGCATATTAAAAATAATAATGCCATTCTAAACTATTGCCATTCTGTGCAGCTCCGACATTAAAACACTGTAATTTCAGAAGTAGTGACGGACATGATATAATATACGTGCCAGATTAGCAAATGAATCAAAAGTAATTGATGGCCCTGGTGACCATTTTTGTGCATGTGCAGACCATTTTAAAATTGTTTGATCTTCTCAAGCATTTCAAAACATTCTTGAATTCCTTGCGAGAATTTCGAGTTTCTCACGTGACTCTTGAGAGAAACTTGAGACGAGAAAACCTCATTGAGAAGCGTATTCTCGATGAGATGTTCGAGAAGGGTGAAATTTCATTTCAGCTCTACTGGTGTGGGGTTTTTTGCTTGTTGTTGTTTTTAGAGGTTGGTTGCCTGCCTGTTTCACCTGGTCATATTGTGGGTGGGGGAGGGAAGGGTTGTGTGCTTTGTGCCCCTTGCCACCATATGCCCTGGACTTGTCTTTCTGCTTCTTGCTGAAACTGTTTTTGTTTGTTTGTTTGCTTGTTTTAAAGAGAGATTTGTTGGTTGCTTGTTTTCACCTGGGCAGATTGGGGAGTCAGGGTGACTTGGTTGCAGGCTGCAGCTCATGGATCTCTGCCATGAATTTTCCCACTATCATTGTTTGTATGCCCTCATCTCTGCTCCCTTATCCCGAGTCCAGTCTTTTAGATCCAGAAACTGGAATGGGGGCATAAAACCTAGCCATTGACCACATTTGACCTCTGGACCTGAAGTCACTGCACTAGGGTTTCTACAAAGTCAGTTAAAATAAGACCTAGGATCTGTATTCGAGTGGTTACAAATATAACTTAGCCTTTATATATGATGTGCAAATTTTGGTACCAAAAAATCTTACTAACAAATCTTTGGTAGTAAGATTTGTGTTCCTAATCTGGGTTTCAGATTTGCAAAAAATCTGGCATCTAGTAAAATTTGCATTCTTATTCTGGGTTAAACTGCCAACTCATGATTCAGTCACAAGGCTCATGATTTTAAGGGTGTTTAAAATCCGTAAGTGGTGAGAGTCATAATAAACCTGAGAATTTTGACTTTCACTAAGAAAGCAAATTTCCCTAAAATTGTGTAGAAAAGTTTTAGAGCATGACTGCAGTGCGTGGCTGTCATGGTGAGTAGGGAAAGGGTAAGGAGAGGGTAAGGTGTAAAGGGGAACAAGGGAGCACACACGAGGATTCAAGGGTAGTAAGAAAAGGGGCGGCTCAATCTCTGGAACAATTCTCATTAGGAAGGAAATATAGTCCCTCAGGTTGTAGGGTGGGCTTTCCCTCTTACTCAGAAGGCAACCCTTTTCATCATAGGGACTGAGACAGTGAGCCAATTGCCCCAAGGGGAAGGAAGACAATACACCAGGGTTCCAGGCACTCAGGGGGATACTCAGGGCCCAGGACAAGGTGAAGTT
>QEPC01015080.1:487728-498797 GCA_003113815.1 Sphenodon punctatus | reverse complement strand
GGGCACCTGTGTCCCCCCTCCCTTCCTTTCCCTTATGTGTATGTGTGTGTGTGTGTGTGTGTGTGTGTGTGTGTGTGTGTGTGTGTGTGCGCGCGCGCCCGGGCGTGTGCTTGTGCTTTGTGTTCCACTGTGCCCCCACTGTCTGTGTGCCTGTTGTGTGTGGTACCTGTCCGGCTCTTCTCCCTCTCCCCCCTCCCTTCCCATTTCCCTTGTGTGGGCGTTCCCTTGTGTGCCTTTTGGCATCAGTTGCCCTCAGGCAGCCATGTCTGTGTCCTGCCCCTGCAGTGAATTCTGGGTGTTTTGACCACGGCCGGGAATCAGTGTCACGTCTGTTGCACTGTCCCGGCTCGTGATCTGCCGGCCCAATTCCCTGCTGTGATCCCAGTCCCGTCACATATGTTTGGGGCTTTTCTTGACCCCGGTGGGGTGGTTGTTTGGTTCACCCCCACCGGGAATCCACTATGGTGAACCGGGCGCCCGTAAAACTTCTGTAATCACCCTATGTTATACGTGCCATATGTATGGGTGTCTAATGTAAAAAGCCAAAGAAAATCCATTTGAACAGCTCAACAAGATATTTTTTAGGCACAGAATGCAGTGATGAGGAAAATCACACTATCAGATTGCCCTGAAGTGGGGGGGAAAAAATATTCAACCATGCATTGTGCCAAAGTATAGTTCTATTCTTGCATTTAACCAAAAAAACAAAAAACAAAAACCAAGGGTGAAAGAATACTGATGTTGCATTTTTAAAGATGGCATATTATTCTTGCACCAGTATTTTTAATATTTGTAAAAAGGTAACCGTTTATTTTAATTTCACCATGAAGTGTATGTTTCTTTTATAGAATTCAGCTCAATAAATTGAATTTAAATTGATATGCCAGGAATCTGAGGAAGAATCAATTTACATTCATCATATTTAAAATTGTTGAGAAGTCTAAAAGAAATCAATTCTTGTGTGTACATACTCTAAATGTCAGCAAGTATGAACTGAAATTAATCTTGATAACATTAGGAAAGTCAGAATTTATACATAAGTTATAGTGAGAGGTATCCAACAGACCCAATGCAGGTAATAGAACGTCAACATTACAAAACTAGATTTTTTCACTTACTACACAAAGTTGTTCTGATTCATTTAATTTTTATACAACAAGACTTTTGAAACAAATCTGGCAATTTTAAAGTTCAGATGGATAGATAAAGTGTAAAAACAAATGTGTACATGCTGTTGCAACAACCTGGTCTGGCTCAGATCAGGAAGCTGCTGCGGATATGGTTCTGACAGGGTCAGGCCATAGAACAAACGTTCATGCGGCCAGGACTTAGGTGGGACAGGGAGATGCACGAACATGTGGCCACCCGGATCTGCCCCCATCCCCCACCATGATGGGCAGTCATGGACAACCCGATCCAGGCAGCAGGAAAAGGTGTGCGAACATACGCTGCCTTGCTTTGCCCCAGTTGGGATGGTGCTAGCCCAGAATGTGTCTTTTGCCATTTGCCGAAATGAAAGCCCAGTTTAGCAACCAACATGCCTGGGATCAGTTTAGATGAACATCTGGTGGCCTCATTACAAAGGTGAAAGTGCCCTCTGGGTCAAAGTGGACTACTGCCACATTTGTTTTTAATTCTCAAATAAAATATGCCATGAATTTGGTCCTCTAGACTCATTAATTTACTATTTATCTTTTGGCTATGTTGCTTCATTGGGCAAAACACAAATGTGATGTGGGTACTTGTTTGCCCAGGACTCAGCCACTTGTGTGCTCCTGTGCTGCCAGATGTGGGCCCCCTACTTTCCCAGGATGGGTAGGAGGCTGGCCTGATGTTTGCCTGGGGCCCAAAGCTGGGTGTCCTTCCCAGGCCAAGGGCCACCCACGCAGACCAATGCAGGCCAATTCAGGCCAGCATGTTTTTTCAGTCCCACCATCCATGTCTCAGGGCAGGGGCTGCCATGGCCATAAGCCATGGCTGGTCACTATGGCTGCCTATCATGGCAGGATCAGGTCACTGGAAGTGGAGCAGGGTCAGCCACCCACACATTTGTTGAGCTCCCCACACCTACCTTGAGTAGGGGGATGGTCTTCCATCCCCGGGTATGTTTGTTTGGTGGCCCTTCCTGGCCCAGGAAGGGGTGGCCACTGTTTCCCACCCCAAGTGAGCCTGGCTAGCTGGCATGCTGCCTGCACATCTGTTTTTACCCATTGTCTATCTAACCTGCCAACTATCTTCCTTGTCAGTTCTTTCCCCCTCATTCTCCCCTCCCTTACCTCTGAATTCTACTTTGTCCATGGAATAAAGATTATAGAGCTCCGAGAGCTCTATAACGACATCTGCAATGCACTGTTAAAAGTATGAACATTCTAATCATTATAAAATCAGAAAATATGTCCTAATAGAATAGAATAAGTTTTATTGGTTACTTAGCACAAGCCATTGTAACAAAACAATAACCAAACATAACCAATACTTCGACACATCGAGTCAAAACTTATAAAATCGTTACAAAACAAATACCAAACACTTACAGTTATCACAAAACTTGAAAGAAAACTTAGGGGAGAAAAAGAATTAGGAATTTTTTTTAGACAAATTGCCATTAACTATTAAGCCCCCAAGTACTTAAAAATCCATCAGAGGTTTCTAAGGATAGCCCTTTTGGAATTCAATACCAACTTTAGGAACTGGGTAACCTTAAATGAAACAGTTACATCCTGGTCTCTTAAGAAGACCTCCATCTTATCCCCCCATTGTGTAACATTACCCTCTAGACAAGGGGTTATATACTTATTCCTCCAAGTATTATAAGCTGGGCACACCATTAAAATATGAGTAATTGATTCCACACTGTTGTTATTTCCCCTATTTCTGCAAAATTCACAAAATCTTTCATTACGTGGAGTTCCATTCAGCCTTCCAGAAGAGTATGCAGAGGGGAAAATATTTAAATGTGCCAGAGTAAGAGCCGTCCTACAAAGGTCCATCTCTACATTAGTTAAATAATTGGCCCCATCTAATGGGGTCCTCAAATCACTATAGTAACCTGACACCTTTTGGCTGCTGACCTGTTCCCTCATAAGTTGCATTTCCAGGTCCCTTATCCTAGCTTTAATTTCAGTCCATACCCTAGAAAATGAAAATGACAAACTATATGGAGCTGAGAAACACGTGGACTGCTCTAGCCACCAAGACTGCTAGCGTATCCACCAAAGACAGGTTAAGATGAAGCCAATATTTCAACACAGCCACCTTTGCCTGTGTTGTCACATGCATAACTCCAGTTTCTGCCCTCAACAGGACTACGGGCGTACCCCTGGGAACCTGTAACAATGCCCGTAGAAGTCTATTCTGTTCTACTTCAAGGGCTTCCAAAAAATCAACCCCTCAGATCTGCACTCCATAGAGCAATTGAGCTGACAACTTAGCTTTATACACTTTAAGGGCCGGCAAATATACCTTTCCCCCCTTTCCCCAGTAAAATCCAATAATGCCTTTAGCAGTGGCTCTTGCAGTTGCATGAGCTGCAATGTAGTGTGATCTCCATGAGGGCGTGGCAGAGACTATTATGCCCAGATATTTAAATTGCTGCACCTGGTCAATAACATACCCATCCAGTGACCATCTGTATTTCACCATTGTTCTACTTACTATCAAAACCTTTGTTTTCGAGTAGTTGATCTGCAAGAGATGGTTTTGACGGTATAGGACGAAGGTAGTCATCAGTCTCCTCAGCCCAACAATGTGATGTCATCTGCATAAAGTAAGGCGGATATTGCCTGAGCCCCAATTTGAATTGGATGGAATACTGGGTCGCTCAACGCTCCCCTTAAATTGTTTAGATATGAATTGAATAAGGTGGGGGCCAGGATACACCCCTGTCTAACTCCCCTGTGAACACTGATGGACTGTATGAGTGAGCCCCTTCTATTGGTCCTGACTTGCAAAGTATTATTCACATGCAGTGCTTGGATTAAAAATAAGAGCCTCAAATCTATCTGTTATTAATATTTAATTAGTTTTGACCAAAGGCGATCTCTGTCAATGGTATCAAATGCAGTTTTCAAATTGATGAAACAAATATACAAATGAGAATATGGTTTGGTACATATATACTTGTGTATTGCTTGCTCTAACACAAAAATATGATCAATTGTCACAAAGCCCTTTTGGAAGTCCGCCTGCTCATTGCCAATAAGCTCTCTAACCTCAATCCAATCCTGCAGTCATGTTAACAGATACTTGCCATAAAACTTCCCTACTATGCTTAGAAGACTAATAGGACGATAATTCACAGGGTCTTTTGAATCCCCTTTTTTATAAATAGGTACAATTACACTTTGCTGCCAGGTCTTAGGAATTTTGCCGGAACTATTTAAGACTGTAAACAAACTGGCCAGAGCTGTACTCCACCATTCACAGTTTTCTTTCAACATCTCGGCCGGAATAAAATCCACACCAGGTGCCTTCCCACTTTTCAATTGCATAATCAACCATTTTACCTCGTCCTGGGTAACTGGATCCCACTGGGGCACTGTATCCAAGGACATCATCACCAGTTCCCTGACTAGATAGTGGCCCTCAGAAAAAGTGGCCTTATAGTGGGCTTCCCACCTATCTTCAGGGATATACACCTCCCCCTGAATATCACCTGATGTTCACGCCTTTTTAATCAAATGCCAAAACCTTAAGGCATTACCATCTCTCGCTGCAGTTTCCAAATCCTTCCAATAGTCAAGTTGGGCTTGTTTTTTCTTCCCTCTTAACAGATCTTTATACTCTCTCTCAGCCAGAAGGTACCTCTCCACCAAAGCATCTGAGGCACAGTCTCCCTTGAGTGCACGTGCTAAGAGATTCAGAGCACGCTTAGCAGTCCTACATGTACTATTGAACCAACTGGTTCTGTTATTCGACTGCTCCTTTTCGATGGGGCGGGTTACCAAGAGTGGATGCAATAGACTAACCATTTCCTCGTAACCCTTTACTATGTCCTCAGAGGCACTATTAGAAAATCGGTCCAAGGCCCGAGGAGACAAGACCACAGAAACAGCATCCTGAACTCGCTGGAACCACTTAATTCTCAAAGTCTGAGGAGTCAAGTGGCTCCTTCCCTCCAAGCTATCCTGATTTACTGATAGAATATAGAACCACGTCACCATGGGAAAATGGGCTAAATCTGAGACCGAACGGATCTCAAAATCCTCAATCCAGGGAACCAATGATTCTGTAGCCAGAACATAGTCTATAATACTGTGGCCCCAGTGGAAGACAAAAGTAAAATCCCCATCCTGGTCCCCCAACATAGAGCCATTTAATGTAAGTAAGCCCGTTGATTCCACAAATTTCCTAATGGTGTGGAACTTGTCAGGAGGGGGTCATGGAATGTGTCCAAATCTCAAGAACTTGCTTTAAAAATGACTGAGTTACAGCAGTTTGAAATTTGAGGTAAAAAGCAGAAATCTCAGACTTTTTGATTTACTTGAAAATTTGCATCTATTAGTGGTATTAAGGAAGTGTTAAGTGTTGTAGAGGTCAAAGTGGATCTATTCTAGTTTCCTGTGTATAGTTCTTGAAATTAAAATTGGTAATCTTGAAGTGTAGACATGGCAAAGTACCACTGCAAAGCTGATCGTGAATGAGCAAAAACTCTGCAGCAGCTTCCCTGCTGTTGGTTTCACAAATGTTCTGTTACATGAGGACCATCAGCTTTGTTGAGCTCCCTGGGTGTGTGGGCAGTGGATGGCTCTCTGACCCAAGGCATGTTTGTTCGGTGCCTCTCTCAAACAAAATTAGTTCATACAAAGGTTTACAGATAGCTCTGTACGTGGGGAAGAAAGTATAAAAGTAGTGTGGATGACTCTGTTAAGGAAAAGCACAGGTATAAAAGTGGTGTGGATGGTACAGACAAGTCGGGGCAGTGCCAATATAGATATTATTAAAATTCTCTCTGGGGGATATACCCACTGATTTTGACAGCTGCTTTGTGGATGGCTTGGTCATATTGTGGAACACCCATTAACCAAGGTGATTGAAACAGTACCACCCAGGCATCCACTTCCTCCACAGAATCAGCACAGGTCTTCCTCATTTATGGGGAACCCAAACTGTGACAGATGAAGCAGGAGGCGAGGTGGTTGGAGTGCAGGTGGCATTTGACTCATGCTGAAGCTGATCGATTGAGACATACATCAGTTTTGAAGGATTCTGGCATGGTGAGGGTGGAAGTGAGGACTGCTGTCGTCTCTGCTACCATAGCGTCTGCAAAGTTCTTTACAGTAGAGCTATTCCATGTGGAGAATGGCTGGTGGATCTAGGCTGTCTCTGTCCTGTGGTCGAATCATCTTCTGCCCTCTGTGAAGAATTTAATACCTACTACTTTGCAATAAAAAAAATCACTCATTTACCTCGACTTGGGGTCTGCTAGTTCTATGACGAGTTGAAGTTTGGGGCTGTGGAGTGTCAGTCTTGTCCTGTATATTTAGATCAGTTTCAGTTGGTGTCACCTATCAAGATGGCTCAGGTGGTGGATATCCTTGCGGCAATGCTAGCAACCAGTTGTAAATTAGATCCATGCCCATCCTGGTTGGTGAAAGCCAGCCATGAACGACTTGGGACTTTGCTGTCTGTGATTATCAGTACCTCCTGTTGCCAGAGACGCGGAATTCTCCCACAAAAGACAGCCCCCCCCCCACATGCTTGGGAAGACCACGTGGGACATGGGTCGGTGGACTTTGGGGAGCTTGAGCGGGGTCAGGGCCGAGCCACAATGAAGCCTAGGGGGGAAAATCCCCTTCATGCAAAAACCAGTCTGCCCTTAGAAAAGGTGATCAGGTGGAGGAAGCCTTGAGTAAGTACGTGGCCTCCTCCTTGTTTTAAGAAACCACTGGTGAATAGAACCTGGACTAGCAATGGCCTCAAAGGCATGGAAAACTAGAGCACCCTATGTTTCCCTCACGCAAGTCAACGCCCCCACACCCAATCAGTGAAAATGCACCTTGGTGTCACCCTTCAGCCTGGGACTCCCCTCATGATTCCCTTCCATCCCCAAATCACCTGAAAACCTCTCTCCTTTTATGTCCAGATGTGTCCTTTGTCTCCTCATGCCTAGTCAGTTTACCTTATGCATCTTCCCTTTGTTGTACCTGGACACACCTGGACCTCTCTCCTTTCACGCCCAGATGTGTCCTTTGTCCCCTCAGTCCCCGTATGCATCTTCCCTTTGTTGTGCCTGGACACACATCTGGAATCCCTTTTGTCCTCCCTATTGTAGCACCCATAAGCCTATCCCAAATCCTTTATCCTAAACCCTATAACTGCTCCTCGCTCCCCCTCTGAAATTGAGAAAGCATTGGATGCAAACACGTGCGGGTTCCTCTGTGCGTGTCTGTCTTAAGGGGTCTCCCAGACTTTGGTCTGCCCCTTCCCTTCATCCCCGAACTTTTCTGGATCTGCGGGCAACCTGTTCCCTTTTCAATGGCAAGGAGAGGTAACCATTGGTCCTAACTTCCCCTCCTGCTTCTCTCTCTCTCTCTCCTCTTTGTGTGTGTCTCCCCCGCATCCCCCCTCCCTCACTCCCCACATTACTTTCATTTTCCCCGCCACCGCTTGTGTTTTCCCTGTAAACCACCAGCCAGACCGGGGCTGTGTTGATTAGTATATGTAAGTGTGTGTGAATCCCATTGTGTGTTTTCTTTGCTGTCCTTTTGAAATAAACATTCCTTTTTTTATTAAATGCTTGTCTCCCTCTCTTTCTCTACTCTTGGAGAGGGTATGTAAACCTGACTGTAGCACGTATCAGACCCCAGACTGATCCATGTGGCACGTGGGGACCCCTAGTTCAACTAATTCAGCTAATTCCCCTAAATTTAAGAATCGAGTGTAAATTGGGGTACTAACCCCCCAATAGTCATGCATGGAAGGGGTCTCCTGCTAACACTCTCTTCAGGAGGGCAGGGTTACTGGATGCCCTCAAGATGAAGGTTGTTTGGCCCCTGCACATTCCTATCACCCCATTTCTAACCTTCCCTTCTTAGAGAAGGTTATTGAATGGGTGGTTGCCAGGCAGCTGCAGGGACATCTAGATGCAATTGGATTCCTGGACCCATGTCAGTCTGGCTTTCATCTTGGGTATAGCACTGAAACTGCACTTGTGGCATTGATAGACAATCTTTACCAAGAAATTGACAGGGGATATTGTATCCTGTTGATCCTTTTAGATCGTTCAGTGGCCTTTGATACAGTTCATCATGAGGTATTGTCGACATGGCTGCAGGACGTGGCAGGGGTTCATGGGACAGCTCTAGAGTGGTTCTGTTAATTCCTGTCAGCGAGGTTTCAGCAGGTGGCGATGGGGGATTATTATTCTTCCTGCCCCACTCTTGTGGAGTCCCACAGGGTTCCATCCTGTCTCTCCTCCTGTTCAACATGTATCTAAGGCTCCTGAGTGAGATCATGCATATATTTAGGATGTGCTGTCTTCCAAAAAGCTGCTGAACAAGTTCAGTTGGTTTTCCCCTGGAGACTTATGGAACCACAGAGATTCTGGAATGCTTTGGGGGATTTACCTCCCAGTCTTGAGGACTGTTCCCTTGATGACCTTATAGCTTTTTGGTACACCTTGCTGACTGGGGTCATCGACCAGATGACTCCTAGGCATCCGCTTCCTGAATGCCGACAACACAGGTCTCCTTGGTTTACAGAGGACCTGTGGAGAATGAAGCAGGAGGGACAGCTGTTAGAGTGACGGTGATGCCGTACTCGTGCTGAAGTCAATCAATTGCAGCATAGAGTTAGTTTAAGAACCTATGCTGTGGCCGTGCAGGCTGCAAAGAAAGTGTTCTTTGCTACCCTCATAGCATCCATGAAGTCACGTCTAACTGAGCTTTTCTAGGTGGTACAGAGGCTGGTCAGTCTGGCCTCTCTCCGCCTGGAACTGGAGTCTTCCAGTGCTCGCTGTGACATGTTTGTCGACTTTTTTGTTGATAAAATTGCCTGGATTCACCACGACTTTGACACTGCATTTATAGCAATGGGAGAACCTAAGGTAATGGAAGCTCCATTGTGTCAGGTTGAATGGGATCAGTTTCAGAGGGTGTCGCCTGCTGAGGCAGCAGATGTCCTTGGGACTGTCAGAGCCACCTGTTGCAAATTAGATTCATGCCCATCATGGCTGATTAAGGCGTGTCATGAGACATTAGGACCATTGCTTGCCGGGGTTGTCAATATCTCCCTTAGGGAGGGCAGAGTGCCAGGCTGTCTCAAAGAGGTGGTGGTGCAGCCTCTGTTCAAAAACCCATCACTTGGCATTGACTCCCTGCCCAGCTACCAGCCAGTCTCTAACCTTCCCTTTTTAGGGAAGGTTATTGAGTGGGTGGTGGCTCAGCAGCTTCAGGGGCATCTGGACCTCATCAGTTTTCTTAATCCTTCGCAGTCTGGCTTTCGTCCAGGGTTTGGTACCGAGACTACACTTGTAGCCTTGGTAGACAACCTGTGCAAGGAATTAGATCAGGGCAGATCATCATTGGTAATTCTATTAGATCTGTTGGCAGCATTTGACACTGCTGACCATGAGATGTTGGTGGCTTGGCTGCGGGACCGGGCTGGGGTGGGTGGAATTGTCCTTGAATGTTTCTGCTCCTGGGAGAACTCAGCAGGTGGTTCTTGGAACATGTTCATAATCTACCCAGAATCTCATGTGTGGAGTCCAGCAGGGTTCTATTCTATCCCCCTCCTGTTCAATGTGTACATGCAGCCTTTGGGCGAGGTCATGAGGGAGTTCGGTGCACATTCCCATCAGTATGCCAATGATACACAACTCTACCTCTCTTTTTCTGAAGACTCAGCCCTGGCAGTCTCAGTGCTTACCCAGTGTTTGGCGACTGTGGGGGACTGGATGAGAGCAAGCCGTCTGAGACTGAATCCAGACAAGACGGAGGTAATGTTGGTGGGTAAGAGAGGAGGTGTGGTGGCTCCTGTTGTTGACAGGATCTGCCCCCCCAACTGCTCAGGTCCATAGTCTGGGGGTTCTTCTTGATTCACAGCTCCGCCTGGATTCCCAGGTGGCAGTGCTGGGGAGGAGCACCTTTCGCCAGTTACATCTGGTGCAATGGCTGCAGCCATTTGTTTCGGACTCTGACTTGGCTACCATGATCCATGCTTTTATCGCCTCTAGACTGGACTATTGGAATGCACTCTACGTGGGGCTACCTGTGGTGATGGCCCAGAGGGTGCAGCTAGTGCAGAATGTGGTGGCTCGCCTCCTATGGGGATGGTTCACCATGAGCACATTACACCAGTGCTCCATTCTTTGCACTGGCTACCTATTGTTTTCTGGGCCCGATTCAAGGTGTTGGTATTGACCTATAAAGTCCTAAACGGCCTGGTCCCTGCCTACCTGCAGGACAGCCTCATGCCCAGGGCATAGTGCAGCCCTTGCGGTCAACTGGGAATGCATTACACGAGGTCCCCCGGGTTTCCCAGGTGGCGACTATGGGGAGGGCATTCTCGGTGGCGGCCCCTAGGCTGTCGAAGTCCCTCCTGATGGAGGCATGACTAGCCCCTGACCTCCCCTCTTTCTGAAGACAATGTAAGCCTTGGCTGTTCCACCAGGCCTTTGGTGAGGGAGTTGGGTAGGGAGGTGAGGGGGGAAGGGGTGTTTGTGTGGTTCTGCCTTATGTCTATACTGTTTTATAAGCTTTTATATTTTTAATTTATCATTGTGAGCTGCTCCGAGTTGCCTGTGGCAAGAGCTAGTGGGTTAAAAATACAGCTAACTAACTAACTAACTAACTAACTAAATAAATAAATAAATAAATAAATAAATAGGGAGATAGCATCCAATAGGGGTATGCATGTCATTTTCGTTATTACAATAATGATATCTAAAATTGTCATTTTCATTATTGCTATTCCAATAACGTAAATGACAAATAATAATAATGAAAATAGAAAAGAAAAAGACATTTTGTTTTTGAAATAACAAACACCACCCTCGGGGGTGGGACCAGGGTGGGGGGAGGGAGGGGGGACACTCGGGGGGTGGGACCAGGGTGGGGGAGGAATCACTT
>QEPC01015080.1:471234-485031 GCA_003113815.1 Sphenodon punctatus | reverse complement strand
TCACTTGCTGCCCCCCATGCCTGGAACTCCCTCCCTGTCCACATCTGCCTTGCCCCCTCCCTTCATACCTTCAAATCTCTCCTTAAAACTCACCTCTTTTGCTCTGCTCTGTCTGACTCTTTATCCTGCTGAGCCACTATTTCCTATACCTACAGTGTGTTTACCTTTATCCTTGCCACATGGATCTGCCTGCTGTCATTCTCATCGTAACCAAGCCAAGTACGTGCACTTGAGACCTCGCATCTTTATGAATGTTAGACCCCTTGTCTCTCCCTCTGTTCCCCTTCCTATGTCTCTCCCCCAGCTCCTGTCTCTCAGATTGTAAGCCCTAGGGGCAGGTACCATGTCTGTTTTATTACTTTGTAAAGTGCCAGGTACACTGCTGATGTTATATAAATGTTTGTTAATAATAATAATAATAATAATAATATATTAAAAAAAAAACGGTGGCCCCGGGGGTCCCCTCATGGCGCTAGGGGGCAGTGCCCCAAAATTCCTGGGGGGGAGCTGCCACTGCAACTAACTACTATGTCTATCTATCTAGTAACTATCTATCTAATAACTATCTATCTATACCTCCAATATTACACAGGGGAAAACACAAAGCACACAGGGAGGGGTACAGAACTGAAATGAATATCAATCTAATAGTAATCCTACCCTAAATAAATCCAAAACTTAAAACAGGGGAAGGGAATCAAGGATGGAACAAGAGGGAGAGGGAAAGGATTCAATGGAGGGAGGAGGGAGGAAGGAAAATTGAACACAGGAAGGGGTAAAAACAAAAAATAAACCTAAATCTATCTAATCTAAGCTAAATAAATGATAATATGGAGGTAAATGGGTTGGATGGGTGAAATAGGAGGAGGATGGCAATGGACTGAGGAGAACAAAACTGCTGGGAGAGAGGGAGCCTTCTGAAATGCCTGCTGTTCAGAAACAGTGACTAGCTCAGAAGGTATTGGGAAGGGGGGAGGCAATCAGTTATGTTTCTTGCTGTGCCCGCCTTACCACAAGCCCCATTGACTCTGTGCAGCCAAGCCCGTGGCCAATCGCAGACTGCGGAGTCAGTGGTCTGAGGTGAAAAGGGATGATGATTGGGCAGGCTCGCTGTTACTCCAAGCCTCTCCACCCCTGGTGCCTGGAAGTCTGCTCCTCAGCTGACTCCCCCTCCCTGTCATGTTTTGCCTTCCAGTGACATGTTTTTGCCACCTGAACTCACCCGAACATGATCCGAACTGACCGAACTGTTCGGTCATTTCGACGTTCGGAATTGAGTTTGGTTTGGTCAGTTTATGTTCGGATTCAGGTTTGTTCATCTGAACAGGCTGAGTTAGGGCCGAACTCTGAACTTCGAAACCACGTTCACCCATCCATTTCGCAAAGGAAACTCAAGTGAAGCTAACGTTACGATATTATATGACACTGGCGTAATTTTAACATCTGGAGACAGGGGGAAGGGCAAGTGCTGGCAGGAGTGTGGGGAAGATTGAACGTATCTGCATTGTTGGTGGGCCTGCCAAAAGGTTCAAAGTTTGTGGAGAGTGGTATGGGGATACATGGAAGAAATGACAGGGTTCCCAATCCCTTTCAGTCCAGAGAGTGCCCTTTTGGGTTTTTATCCAAAACAATCAATAATGGGGAAAGTGAGAGATTTGTGCACTATTTTCACATTGGCTGCAATAAATGTAATCGCAAGGAATTGGAGTTCAGAAATTCCCCTCACTGAAGGGGAATGGCTGAGTCAGGTGTGGTTTGTTTTCTCAATGGAAAGACTGATGGCAAAATTACAGAACCAAATGGGGAAATTACAGATTCGGTAGCTCTTTTGCCTACGTGTTATACAGGAAAAACCGTTTTCTCCAGATGAAAGATCATACCTATTTGACTTTTTTTGTCAAGAATATGTAGAGAATATTTGTCAAGTATTTGTCAAGAATATGTAGAGAATAAGACAGGGGGATTAAGGATGATTGACCATTGGTTAGAGTTAACTCCCAAGCAGGGTTGAAGCTGGTAGAAAAAAACTCAGGTGTTGTCTGGGATTGTATTTTGTTTGTAAATCTTATATGCAATACTTGTATCATAAATAATTACTTTAAATAAAAAATATTAAACAACAAAACAAAAAAAAACAAAAACAAACACAAACAGTCAAAACACACAAACCGAACAGCCAGTCAGCCAAACACACACACTCTCACCACACAGCTCCGTACGCACTCGAATTTCTGGTTTCCAATGCGATCACGGGATCTCGCGATACCTTTTTCTGAATGCCCGAACCAAACATGCCCAAACTGAATGGTTGAACCCGAACTCAGCGAACGACCTGAACAACCGAATCGAACACGGGAACCAAACCCAGCTGAACTGAACAGCCGAACCCGAACTGCAACCTGTTCGCACATCTCGATCTGCCAATGTTCAGAAGATTGAATAAAGTGTCCTGATGGTATAACACATTAACTTTAAAATACATTTCTTATAATTCTTAAAATACATTTTTTATAATTCATTCTGTTTACAAGACTTTTGGCAGGAATGTATCGCAAACCTTCCCTGTCATCTCTGCCAAACTACAGGACAATTTGATAAAGGGACCCAATTTTATAAGCAATAAACATCATCCCCTTGAAGACCATTATTCAGATAAATAGCAGCATATGCACTGCCAGTCAGAGGTAGGCACCTGGCATGGCAAGGGGATGGTGGCTGTAGTGGGGAGGCTGTGGAACTACCCAAAAGACTGACAGACACATTCACTGGTCAATTACTGCATGCTTCCAGATTTATGGGACCAATCAGTAGGGGCTTTGAGGTGGGCATAGGGGGCGGCCCTCAGGTGGGCATAGAAGGGACATAACTGGGACTTTGGGGATAGCATCCCAGAAATCAGGAGACACAGGGCGAAAATAGACATGATGCTAACCACCCTTTAACCACCCTTGGTGGTTATTTATGCATGTTGCAGGGCTGAATTGGTGCCCTATGCAGCCCTGAAACATACATAAATGACCACCAAGGGTGGTTAAAGGGTGGTTAGCGTCATGTCTGTTTTCACCCATAGTTTACACATCCAGGCTGGTCAATTATTATCACAATCACATTCTGCAGCACTGTGACAGAGGACATAAGAGAATCTCTATTGTTTTTTTCCTAAACAGATGCTTCTGACTTACCAGTAACAAGTGGGGGAGAGATGTTGGGATGGTTAGAGCACAGAATGAGGATATTTGGTTGACATTTCTGCTGGCCAGTTGTCATCACAAACCAATCTTATACCACAGTGTCACATAATAGAATCTCTTGCATAGCCTCCTTCTGTGCATATGTTGTGCAGGCATATAAAATTGGGATCCTTTATCACATCTTTCTGATATTTGGCAGAGATGATCATGAAAGTGTGATATATAGCCCCATCAAATGTCATGTACACTGGTTGGACTTCAAAGATGTTACAGTCAGACATACATTTATAAGTTAATTGCTTATACCACCAGGACCCTTTATCCAATCCTTCTGAAAGTTGGCAGAGCTAGTAAATATAAGAAGCGATGTGGACTTGATAAGTATCATCTACATTAAATGTGAGGCAAATAAGTTACATCTAAGACTGTATATGAGAATTTTCTTCTAAAATTGAATTCCTTTATCCAATATTTTGGGAGTTTGGTATTATTTATTATTATTATTAAACATTTATAAAGCGCCAGTAACAACCTGGCGCTGTACAGAACATATAATCAGCTGCGGTCCCTACCTGTGGCTTACAATCTAAAAGACAAGGAGGGGGAGACAAGGAGAGGGGACAGNCCTTCATCCCCTGAAAATCCCCCCCCCCAATTTTAGCAAGTGCCAGCCAGACTTTGGGGCCCCATAGCAAGGCTTGGCACATGGCCCCTGAAATCCTTGGGCCGGCCCTGGGCCCCATGGCCAGAGGGGTGGAATTGGGACTCCCATAGGGATGAGCAAATGCTGTTCGAATGTTTGGGGTTCGGCCTGAACTCAGGGGGTTCAGACCATTTGCAAACACCCAGAATCCGAACCACCCCCCGCCCGAACCGGCCGAATGAAGTTTGGGTTCCGAACTGGTTCAGGTGGGGGCTGGGGGGAACCTGGTTTTCCCTCCCCCCCTCCAGGTTTTTTGGCTGGAAGGGGCTCCGGGGAGCTCCTCCCCTCCTGCCCAGCTTCATAATTTTTTTTAACCCACCCACCCCAGGGATCATCCTACCTGGTGTTGCCGGGGCTCTGGCCCCTGGTCCAATAGCGGGTCTGGAGGCGGCGGTGCTCTGGAGCACTTCAAGTGGCTACTAGGCCTTCTGGGTCAAACTGTAAGGCCTAGTAGCGGCTTGAAGCTCTCCGGAGTGCTGCTGCCACTGGACCCACCACCGCTAGTGCTGGTGCTGCCGGACCTAGGGCCAGAGCCCTGGCACCACTAAGTAGGTCAGGGTCTGGGTTTGGCGGCAGCAGCGGGTCCAGTGGTGGTGGTGCTTCAGAGCACTTCAGGTCACTACTAGGCCTTCCGGTTTGACCTGGAAGGCCTAGTAGCGCCCTGAAGCGCTCTGGAGCACCTTTGCCTCCGGATTCGCCTCCGGACCTGTCGCCATTAGACCCAGGGCCAGAGCTCTGGCATCACCAGGTAGGGTGATCCCTGGGGTGGGGGGGGTTAAAAAAAATTATGAGGCTGGGCAAGGTGGGGGGAGGTGCTCCCCAGCACCCCTTCCACCCGCGCATCCTGGAGGGGAGGCGGGAAAATCACCCCCCCAAACAGGTTTTTAGGGATGGGTGAACAGAATGGAGTTCAGAAATTTGGTTTGGTTCAGTTCGGTTTGAAATTTGAGTCCAGAAATTTGGTTCGGTTCGGTTCGAAATTCTAGTTCGGTTCAGCTGTTCAGGTCATTCGATCGAACAGACCAAGTTCAGTCAAATTCTGAACCAAGTTCAGCCATTCAAAACCAGGGTTTTTGGTGTGTGTTGCGACTAGGGATGGGCGAACAGAACGGAGTTTGGAAATTCGGTTTGGTTCGGTTCGGTTTGAAGTTCAAGTTCGGTTTGGAAGTTTGGTTCGGTCGACCGAACAGACCGAGTTCGGTCTGAACTCCGAACTTCTGAACACGTTCACCCATCCCTATGGGTTTGACCTCCCCTGAACCCGTTTGGGCTTAACAGGTTGAACCGAATGGTTTCGGGTTTGGCCGAACCCCGAATGGGTCGAACACTGAACCCCCCAGTGTTTGCACATCCCTAGACTCCCATCTTTGATGGGGTCCTGTCTCCCCTTGCTACTCACTTGCGTAGCGTTGGAGTGCTCCTGGATCCTCAGCTGCACCTGGAAGATCAGTTTTTTTCCAGTGTGGATCTGGCCATCATTATCCATGCCTTCATTATCTCATGGCTGGACTACTACAATGTGCTCTATGTGGGGCTGCCCTTGAAGACTGTTTGGGGGCTGCAGTTGGTGCAAAATATTGCATCCCACCTCTTCATGGGGTGGGGGTTTCTGGGAGCACATTACACATTACCTAAATCACAGGGTTGTTGTAAGGGTGAACTAGATGAGGACTGTAAGCACTTTGAACACAACATTTTATATAAAAAATTATAATGCAAAACTTGGGGCAATAATGCAAGCTGACAAGCACTTTCAGGAACAACCAATGTTGCTCCATGCAGAAAGCAATACAATGACCTAAAAATTAAAGGTAGAAATAGCAATTTGCATCAAAGAGAAAAAATAGCAGTCTTTTAATCAGGTGTCTTGACAACACCTGGCATAGTGACATCTGATCTAGGAACAGGCACAGATATTATTATAGGACTGCTAGGTTACCAAATTCAGAAAGAAATGGTAGGCACACTTTTTTAATCTAAGGGGCTGTGTGTCAGGGGACGCCCTCCTGGGGTTAGTTCCCCTCCAAATCAGATCCCCATATCAAAGATCCACACTTTGGGAATTAGCTCAATGGCACAAATTTATTTACAGTGTCCTTCGTTCTCCACCATATATATATATATATACACACAAGATTTAAATTTCTGTCTTCTCCCATACAGGGTCCTGCTGCTCACACCAGCCCTTAGGCTTCTTGGCTCTGCTTGCTCCCTCATAGGGATGTGCATATCATTTTTATTATATCAATAATGAAAATGAAATTTGTCATTTTCATTATCATTATTACAATAACAAAAATGACAAAAAATAACAACGAAATTAATAAAATTAACGAAAGTTGTTATTGATTTCATTATTGCCTAGCAGCCTGGCAGGTGTTTTTGGAGGGAAATGTGGTGAGGGGAGGAGGGAGCAGACATCTCAGAGCCAGAAATACTGTTGAACTCTTGAACTGAGCCTGTGACGGGAGGGGAAGGACCGGATAGATGTAATCACTTGCCAATGAACAGCATTAGCAGGTCCCGGGCAGTTGAATGGCACCTTGTGATTGCTCAATACCTCCTGCCTCCCCAAACCAATCAGAGGAGCTCTGGGGGAGGGCACTGCAACCCTTTATACTGCAGGACTGGGCTGCTTGACTCTGGTTCTGTGTTAGTTATTACTCTGTCAGGGTACCTTTGCAGAATCTGCTGGTGCTTGCACTAAAAATCCTCCCATATATATTCCTACCACCTTACCTTTCCAATTCTTACTCCTTACCCTTATATTTTACCTTTTTCCTTCCCCTGCCTGTATCCCCCTGTACATAAAATTTAATTATAGATATAGAATAAAGATCGACTAGAGACGGTGGATTTACTGGTGAGTTTTCCCTTTCCCTGTTTGTCTCCCCCTGCCCATATGATAGATAGATAGATAGCTCTTTTATTATATGGATTAGGATTATAGGATAGGAATATTTTGTATTGTACATAGGCTAGGTTTAGCTTAGCTTCTGTGTGTGTTTGTATATATATAATATACAAACATATACATTACACACACAATATATATTATATTATATATATTATATAAATAAAACTAGATATTATGTGTATACCAATATAAATAACAATACCAAAACCAACATCTTTGTTTGAAATCAGTACCGATACTGATAAAGAAAAATGACATTTCATTATTAACAAAAATGAAAAGGACACATTTTAATAACAAAAAAATTATGAAAAACAAAAAAACGACATGGGCCCTGATGCACACCCCTACCTCCTGGCTCCAGTCTGCCTCATAAGCCAGCTTCCTCTGTTCCCAGCCCTCCCTCAGACAGGCCCAGACTGTCTTCAGCCCATCTCCACTCTTGATTGACCCAAGAGAGAGGTTTTTTATATCCTTGGGATGACTTGGCCATATCCACATCCAGTACCTCTGAGGCCCATTGCTTGGCTTCTTAAAGGGCCAGCACCCAGGTGAGCCTCTGTTCTGCTACACATGTCCCCCTCTGACAAGACAAACCTAATACAATTAGGACTATCTCACAAATAAGCAGAGCAGGGTGAACATCATGCTGAATCTCTGTTATGTACAGATAATTTTCACTTGCAGGACCTCGATGGGGTAGACAGAACCATTTTATAATGGATCCATTGTTACCTTGCTGGCAGATCATAGTGGATGGTCCTATCAGAGATAAGTAGTGCCATACTGAGTCAGACCAATGGTTGAACAAGACCAGCATCCTGTCCTCCGACAGTGGCCAATCACAATCACATAGGAGAAAAACTATCTGTCACAATGGGTAATCCATTCGTCATTGCTCGCTCCCAGCTCCCGACAGTAAGTAGTTTATTTCTTTTATTTATTTATAATAAAATGTATATGCTGCCCCCTCCTGCTAAAAGCATCTCGGGGCAGCTAACAACATATTAAAACAATTGAAAACAACAACAATACAATTTAAAACACTATTAAAACACAATATAAAAATACAATATACCCCTCCACCCTAACCCAACACACCCATCCCCTCTCCCTCAGGAAAAGCACAGTGGAACAACCAGGTCTTACATTGTCTATGGAAAGAGGTGAGGTCGGCAGTCTGGCAGAACTCCAACAGGAGGGAGTTCCACAACTGCAGTGCAGCTCCAGAGAATGCCCTCTGCAAGATCGGCACTCAAGAAACCCGGGGGACCTCAAGGAGGGCATCCCATAAGCTACTTGGTTAATAGCCATTAATGGACCTATTCTCTAAGAACTTATCCAGTCCTTTAAAAAACCCAGCTGTACATTGTCCCCTGGTGAGAAGGTTCCCACTGCACCCACTGACTTGAACACAATTTCTTTGTCTGTGCCCCAGCTTCCCACAAACCTAACATTTTGTCTGGGTCTCACCAAACCTCCAATTCTCCCTTGGTGCTTGCTTACAGTCCTTGGCAAAGTGTCCTCAGAGTCCACAAGCACAACATCATTCTTGGGTGGCAATCCTCCCCAGGTTCCTCCAGTATCTTATTTATTTATTTATTTATTTAAAAAAATTATACTCCACCCCTCCTGCCACAGGCAACCCAGGGTGGCTAACAACAACAATAAAAGAATATAAAATATTAAAACAGAATTAAAACATCATATAGAATCACCAATAGAAAAAGAGGAGTAAAACCCACCACATCACTCCCCACTCCCTACCCACCCTTACCTCTCTCCCTCGCCAAATGCCTGACGGAACATCCAGGTCTTATACTTCCTATGAAAAGCTGGGAGGTCTGGTGCCAGATGTGCCCCCACAGGGAGGGAATTCCAAAGGTGTGACATGGCCTCCGAGAATGCCCTTTCCTGCATGGTTCACCGGGAAACCCGGGGGACCTTCAACACGGTGCCCCTGGATGACCACAGGGGCTGGTATAGAACCTGGGGCATGAGGCAATCTCACAGAGAGGCAGGGCCCAGGCCGTGGAAGGCTTTATAGGTCAGAACCAACACTTTGAATTGAGCCCGGAAGACTATTGGCAGCCAGTGCACAGATCGGAGCACTGGTGTAATGTGCTCCCAGTGGCCCAGTCTCACCAAGCACTGGGCCACCACATTCTGCACCAGCTGAAGCTTCTGAGCCGTCACCATAGGTAGCCCCACATAGAGAGCATTATAGTAATCTAACTGAGAGGTAAAAAAAGCATGGATGATCGTGGCCAGGTCCAGAACCGAAACCAGTGTCCGAAGCCAACACACCAGATGTAACTGGCAAAAGGCACTCCTCACCAAAA
This sequence comes from Sphenodon punctatus, assembly GCA_003113815.1. NCBI lineage: Eukaryota > Metazoa > Chordata > Lepidosauria > Sphenodontia > Sphenodontidae > Sphenodon > Sphenodon punctatus. Next base: position 475,878 of record QEPC01015080.1, on the reverse strand, counting down.
CCTCCACCTGGAGATCCAGGTGGAGCTGAGCACCCCCAAGTTCCACACCTGGGAAGTCAGTGGAGGACAGATCCCATCAACTGAAGGAGCTGTCACTTCCACTGACTTACTCACTAACATCACCTCTGTCTTGTCAGGATTCAATTGCAGTTGGTTATCCCCCATCCGTTCCCTCATAGCTGCCAAACACCGGGTAAGCATCGAGACAGCTGGGTCTGGGTCGATCAAAAATGAGAGATACAGTTGGGTGTCATCCGCATACTGATGACACCTCATCTTGAACCCTCTGATCACCTCGCCAAGCAGCTGCATATTCACGTTGAACAAGAGAGGGGACAGAACAGAACCCTGCAGGACCCCACACGGGAGGTCTTGGTAAGATGCAAAACATTAACCGAGTACCACCCGCTGAGTTCTCCCAGTCAGGAATGAGCGGAACCATTCAAGAACAACCCCACCCATCCCTGCACTGTCCTGCAGTTGCATCACCAACATCTCATGGTCAACGGTATCAAATGCTGCCGAAAGTTCTAACAGGACCAAAAGGGTCGATCGACCCCGTTCCTTTTCACTGCAGATATCATCCACCAAAGCCACAAGTGCTGTCTCAGTGCCATGACCCAGAAAAAAGACAGACTGAGAAGGATCAAGATAACCAATGCAGTCAAGATGCCCCTGGAGCTGCTGAGCCGCTACCCATTCAATAACCTAGAGACAGGCCGATAGCTGGCAGGGGACTCAGCATCAAGGGATGGTATCTTGAGTAGAGGCCGCATAACCGCCTCCTTGAAGCAGCCCGGCAGTCTGCCCTCCCACAGGGAGGCATTGACCACCCCGGCCAGCAAGGATGGGCACGGATCTAATTCACAAGAGGTGGCTCAAACCGCCCCAAGCACACCCACCTCATCAGCGGGTGTCACCGACTGAAATTGATCCCACAAAAATCGGACAAGCTGAGGTTTCTACAACCTTTACCTCCTCCACTGTATTAGGTGTGGCATTGAGGTCTTGGTGAATATGAGCTATTTATCTGCAAACTAATCTGCAAAAATGTCACAGTGAACTGATGATGACTCAGTCCCAGGGTCAAGGGAGGCCAGATTGACCAGCCCCTGCACCACTTGGAACAGCTCCGCCAGATGGGATTTAGCGGATGCTATGTGGACAACAAAGAACTCCCTCTTTGCTGCCTGCATAGCAACGGCATAGGCTTGTAAACTAGCTCTATGTCGCAATCTGTCAGCTTCAGGATGAGAATGATGCCACCACTCCAACCACTACCCCTCTTGCTTCAGCATCCACAGCTCCTCGGAAAACCACGGTGGTCTGCAGAGCCTCCGCCTACGCAACGGACGCCTGGGAGCCATCTGATTGATAGCCTCCATCAGCAAGATGTTCCATAGCTTGATGAGGTCATCGATGAGACGGTCATCAAGGTCAGAGGGTAAATCCCCCAGAATGCCTAGAAACCACACTGGGTCCAACAGCCTCTGAGGGTGGACCATCCTAATAGGTTCCACACCCTTCCGGGGGCAGACATGTACTAGAAGGGAAGTCTGAAGGAGGTAATGATCCATCCATGACAAGGACACAGCTGATATCTCCCCCATTAACAGAGCACCCGCCTCAAGGCCAGTGCAAAACATGAGGTCCAAGGTATGTCCTCCAAGGTGTGTCAGGCCCTTGACCCTCTGGGACAGGCCCATGGTTGCCATGGTGGTCATGAACTCAAGCTCGGCTCCCCCAAGAACTGTGTTGGCGTGAATGTTGAGGTCCTCCAAGACTATCATCTTTGAGGACCACAACACCACCTCTGCCAGAGCCTCTGCCAAAGCCTGAAGAGAGGCTGCTGTACTGGTAGGTGCGCGGTATACCAGCAGCACTCCCAAACTGTCTCCTGCCAAATCAAACACAAGATGGAGGCCTTCAATACCCACCATGGATCGCACTGGATACCTCCTTACAGACCAACCCTCTTTAAAAATCATAGCTATCCCCCCCCTGTCCCTTCAGCTGTGACTGGTGCTGCACGGAATACCTGGCCGGAACAAGATTAGCCAAAATAGGCCCTGATTAATTGTCCAGTCAGGTTTCTGTGATACACGCGAGATCGGCGGCACAGTCCAGGACTTCCTCCTGGACCATTGTTGCCTTATTCGCCACCGACATTGCGTTTACCAGCACCAAAACTGGGCTGAGGGCCCCCTGACCAAGTTCCACCTGCTCTCCTGATGGGGGAGGGGTAAGTGGGAAGTGCACTAAGCATCTATCCCGCCTCACCACTCCCACTCCCCTCCTCCTGAGACCATATCTCCCCCAGCTTGTCACGACACCAATAGCCGCACCCATTCACCCCGACTGCCCCCCCCACCCCCCATCCTTGGCTGTCGCGCCCAGGCTGCGAGGGAAATCCCCGATCTCCTTCCCCAAAATATTCCTACCCCCTCCACCCTCATCCCCTCTCCCCGGGTCTCCCTCTCTCACAGGGAACCCCCCTCCCTATTGGTCGGGCAATGCCCCCCCCATCTCACCAGGAGGAGAATTTGAATCTCTGTGCAGATGAGACAAAACCTCCTCCTGTGATTTGTCTTTATCTCATAAAAGTAAGCAAATGCACTCCATAATTGCTCCTTGAACTCCACCAAAACCTCATGGTGATTTGTACCACAGGCAGATGGTAGAGATATAAATGTTCAGCAAGAGCCTATCTGATCCTTTTCCATCATATCATCTATGATGTAAGTTGAGGCAACCATTGTTAGGTTTCTTGGAAAAAGAAAGTGTTATTTCAACTGCAGAAGACAGAAGAGATTAATTTATCAGCTTCAACAATCGGGTCAGGATGAAAAGGTCTGTGAGAAAGGCAGCATAGGTGAACACAGATTGCTTGAGTGATGGTAGGAATGGTGAGAGATAACATACTGTAAACATCACCTAGAAAAGCATCCTCATTTGTAGCACATAACTCTAAAGATGGAATCATATTGCACAAAAAATCCTAGCATTCAGAGTCATAAGACTGCTTCATTTTCTTACCTAATGTTTTGCTACTTTTTTACAGAAGCCAGTATGGCAGAGTCAATGAGTTATGGAGAGCGAGCTGATATCTATTCTGGTTCATGCATCATTTAAAGCATCTTTAACTAAGTTTCCATCCAGTGTAGAGTCTTTATTGCTGGTGAGGATGAGCAGAAAACACAAAGCTTACTTTTCAGATCCCACTCTGAACTTGCAGGGCTAGCAGTTAGTGAGAAAACAGAGCAAGCTTGATATGCAAATTAGAAGGAAATATATGGGTCCCCCTGATGCCACATTTATTATTAATTATTATTATTATTATTATTATTATTAGCTTTTATATAGCGCCAGCGATGTACCTGGCGCTTTACAGAAAATAAGATAGACACGGTCCCTGCCCGAGAGCTTACAATCTATCTTGCTGTTCAGGTTAAAAACACTGAAAAAGTGTGCTAACACAGTGCAAATATTAATAATGTGTTTGTTCGGTTTAAGTCAACGTATTCCAAGTAACATATAGACATGAGTGAATTTGAAGGGTCAAGGACATGTTGTTAGGAATGCAACACAAACCCGCCTGTCACTCCCTTGTTTCTTTTCCTCTCTCAGTAGCACTTATGCATCGGAAGAGTGAAAACACATATGTACAGTCTCTTTTCTAGCCAAAATACATTCCATTCCATTTTCAAAATGTTTCTTGTTTATGCATGTGATGTCCTTAGTGAAAACTCTCGGGAGGTAGTGTGGAAGACATCCAACCTGAATTTTTATGGTAAATATCAGTCAGTGGCCTTGAAAGACAGATACATTCTCACCGCCCATGCATATTTTCAAAATTACAGGGCCTGTTTTTCAGTTGCCATAAACTGACATAACAGGGCCATAGAAGCCACGGGAACTCTGCTGATATACCTCCCCTAAATCATTTCTCTCTAGAGATGTACAGTGACTCTTCACATAGTATTTAATTTTAAGTAAGCAATACCCAACTATCATTTTGATAAATAAAGCCTGTGGAAAATTCTGTCTAGCAATGGGGACAAAAAAAGAAGAAGTAGCTTCAGAGAGTGAAAATATACACAGCTAAGGCAGGCAGCATCTTGATGTGCACATGAAGGGTGTTTGTTTTCAAATGAGATGATAGCCTGCTGAAGTCTGGGTTTGGTCCATGCAGTCCCCACTTGGCCCCCATTCATGTTTAGCGTGTTCTGCCTAATAAACAGGCAGCTCCATGTGTGTATTTCAAGTGCTTGCAGGCAGCCCCCCCTTGCAGCACTGGAGAGAGAGGTATGGAGTGGTCACCCCTCAAACGCTTTAGGATTTCCAACCATGACTACTATGGCACTGGTGGGCTAGTCTGCATGAAGTCTCTACCCGCAACCTAATTGATGGGACGTAGACACGTGGGAGCACATTAGCCTGCATTCACCCGCATGGTGAGCTCCACATTCTTGGAGACCCCACCATGAGTGGGGACAGCACATCCAGTGGGGGCAAATGTCTAATAAATGGGTAGGTTGACATTCGCCTGGTGTGGGTTATTGTGAGCTATCATCTTCTTTGTTAACACCTGAAATCTCACTTCCCACTAAAGAGGATGGATGTTCCAATGTAGAGAAAGAAGAG
>QEPC01015080.1:451411-463936 GCA_003113815.1 Sphenodon punctatus | reverse complement strand
GCATTGGTGGCCTTGGTCGACGATCTCCGCCAAGAGATGGACGCAGGACGTTCAACATTTCTTGTCCTGCTAGATCTCTCTGCCGCCTTTGATACCGTGGACCATGGGCTGTTGTTGAGGTGGCTGTGTGACCTGGGGGGCTGGACGGGACCGTTCTTGAATATATAAATATATTAAATAAATAAATAAAATAAAATAAATAAACAATCTCGGATTATAAGCCCTAGGGCATGGACCGTGTCTATTTCATTACTTTTTAAAGCGCCAGGTACATTGCTGTCACTATATAAATGCTTGTTAATAAAATAATAATAATAATAATGATAATAATAGTAAACATGTTTTGGTGAACACTTGAGTACACAAGTAAAGAAAGAGGTGTTATTTAGCTTCTCAAATAGTACTAGAACTCAGGGACAACCCATGAAACTAACGGGTAACAGATTTAAAATAAAATAAAATAAAGTTGTTTTTTCCCCACTCAGTGCACAATTAAGTTGTCAAAGGTTGTGGCAAGAGTTAGGAAACTATTAAACTAATGCATGCCGGAGTGCAAATGGCACAAATTGCTTCGCTTCAAAATGTTGAACATTTTACTGCAGTAAACACCTATGTGACCTATTAAAAATCAGAGTAATCACAACAAATATTCTTAAAACATACTATTTTTCACACTCTAAAGGAATCCGAGCTCTAACCCCTGCTGAAAGTTTTCTTCCCCCTGTTCCTTGCCATTGAAATGTGAATGGCATCCTTCATTTTATAGTTAGATAGGATGTAATCCTCAGCCATTAAAGTCAGCTGGAGTTTTGCCATTGGCCTCAACGGGATCATAATTGAAAACATATCTTCTACCAAGAGTCCACAGTTGAACTCGGGAGTAGGGATGGGCGAACAGAACTGAGTTCGGAAATTCGGTTTGCTTCAGTTCAGAAATTCGGTTCGGTTCAGAAGTTCAGTTCAATCGACCAAACTATTCAAGTTCAGTCCGAACTCCGAACTTCCAAACAAAGTTTGGAAATTCAAACCCCATTGAACTAAATGGAATAATATCTTTTAGGGATGGGCAAACAGAGCCAAGTTAGGAAATTCGGTTTGGTTCGAAAATCAAGTTTGGTTCGGTCGACCGAACTGGTCGAGTTCGGTCCGAACTCCGAACTGCATTTGCCCATCCCTATTTGGGAGACAACTGAATCAAGGTAGCCACAGGGGGCACTATGAACTTATTGGCCTCCATGAAAGTGAGTTCTTTTTGATGCTGTAGATATAAGTCCACTTCCTACTGAGTAATCCACAATTGTGATCACAAAAAAATAATAATTCAGAGATCTGGCATCCATTGGTTACATGTCAGGGTTGCTGGGAGAGCTTCTCAAAGAATAAGCTCCATTATCTCTTAGATATCCATTATGTAATATCTACCCTTGAGACCTGGTCCATTAATCAACATCTCTCCGAATATTAAGATAGGGTGAAAGATTTTACAGCACACACTGATTTGTGTAAGACTTATCAAATTTACTGAGCATCAGTATCCCTTCTGTATGTTTTTGAACCTACGTGTGGAATTTAACAAAAAATTATATCTCAAAATTCTAGCTGGTTAAAAGTCTACCAAAGGATATAATTCCCTGTTAAATACTATGGAACCCTTTACATTTTGATAGAACCATGTTAGTTAGGTGTCTGGAATTCTAGGAGGAAAAAATCCACAAGGGCAGAATCCATGTAATGATGGGGAAAAAAGATTGCAGAAGGAAACAAAGCTATAAATTCATGTCTGTGTATAATCTAGGAGTCTACACATTCCAGTCAAGTAGGTTCATTCCCATCAGGTGCTCAGCACTTGAGCTCTAATCCAACAGTACACTTAAGCAACTGCCTAATTTTAATCGTATTAGTGGGATTTTTATATCAGTGGGACTATTCACATGGTTGAAGCTAAGAGATGTTTGTGCATCTGTCTGAATCAAGACAGTGGGATTGTCAACTGACAAGATCAAGACTATATTTATAGCAAATGTTTACCACAGGAGAAGGGGAGAAAATGTGAATATTTGGGACAACTGAGAGTATAGAGAGAAGGGAGTGTATACATTCCCATATCTCTACTGTTGGATTAAATCTTGCTGACAGTTTCTACAGTTCTTTTTTATTTTGAAAATTTGAAGTTTCTCTCAAACTCTGAGGTGGGAAACTGCCAGTTTGGGCTTCAGTCAAACAAAGTTTAGGGTGTCATGCCATAGCACACTCTTCCCAAAGTGCACTTGTTCTAATTATTTTACAGGTGGTTTAAGCAAGTTGTCAGTTTTATTTTTAAACATCAGTAAAACTAGGACAACTTCATGAGTTGCACGACAAAGATATGATACTCAGTACAAGAAAGAAAGAGTATCTGAGATTGTACTTCAGCTGATTTTTTTTCACTCTTCTTGAAGTCAGGAAAGTGCTTTTCCCTTCGCTCATATCTGATCATTCTTTACATTGTGGAGCTCTACAAAAGTGCAATTTGTTTCTTCTTTCTCTATTTTCAAGGTCATCCAGCATACCACAGAATTCTAAATTGTCCAATCTATTTTAACCATCCATCAGTCTCCAGGGTTTGGTTAACATGACCCTCCATGTCAGCAATTCTTTTCTCTAGGTCACTAAGTTTCTTTATAAATAACATATTCACTTGCTGGGCCAAGAAACTCTAGTTTCAGACTGGGAAAAGCAACAGAAGAAAGACCAGCATAGTAATTCAATCCACTCTTCTCACCATGGATTCTTGCACTCAATAATAGTTAAAAATTAAGATAGTCCTCAATCCAGCATGAGTTGGTGGAAACAGTGGATGTTAAACATGATGGTGGTTTGCTGTGGCCTGTGTGTTGACAGCTAGCCTGGACTGTGATCCTGGAGACCTCTGGGATCACAGTCTTGGCAACAGCCCACCCGACCTGGCCTACGTGGACTATAGCTGGCTATCAAGTGTTATCCCACTGTTCCTGGCCCGGCCTGAGGTGCCACAATGACTGGCTGCCATGATGACTGTCATTGACTGCAATGGCTGCTCGTCATGGGGGGTGAGGCGCTGGCTGTAGTGCAGGGGCGTGGCTGCATATCCATGCATCTTCCCACCCTCCCCAGCAGCCCAACCGCTGGCTCATTTGTTATACTGGCTGACCAGGTCTGGATAGTGTTGGTGGTGTGTTCTTGACCCAGCTCAGGCTGCGATGGCAGCATAGCGCTGTCACGTCTGTTTACACCCAGTGTTTAAATACGATTTTTACATACAGAAAGACTGTGCTATAGGAAGTAAATGTGACAAATCAGTAAGTGCTTGATGGGTGGTGTTGGATGTGAACTTGTAATGATAAAAAGAGCTTGACACATGTGGCTGTGTATTGTAAAAATGCAGATTTAAACATCAGTGAGTGCTGGAAATTACTGTTAGACAACAATGGGTGAAAACAGACATTACGCTAACACCACTTTAATCTGTTTTAACATTTCTTATGCGTGTTGCAGGGCTGTATTGGTGCTCTATGCAACCCTGGAACATGCATAAGAACAGTCGCCCCGAGCTGTTTCAGGAGGGGCGGGGTATAAATGCGAATAAATACATAAATAAATAAATAAGAAATGTTAAAGCGGAGTTAACGTCATGTCTGTTTTCCCTTAATGTAGCTGGCTATTTCCTTTGTTTGCGTGCGATAAAAAAAAAATCTGCTAATGTTTTTTAAATGCATATACAGCATTTAAATGCATTTACAGAATTTCCTAGCTTTTAAAATGTTTTTTAAATGCATTTAAAGAACATTAGCAGATTTTTTTTTATCACACACTAACAAAGGAAATAGCCAGCTAAATTGTGTGAAAACAGACATGCATTTAAAAATGTTTTTTAAATGCATTTACAGCATTTCCTAGCTTTTTGGAAAGGCATACAGAAATGAATTAATACTTTAATGGGTGCTTTCTGACATTACAAAACACACACTTCTGGGAGCCAAATGATGCACAGCTTTTGTCATGTGAGAAAAAAAACCAAATAGCTTTGGTGCCAGTCATGCAAAGGACGCATAGCTGGAAAATTGAGCTCTGCATCCTCCTCATGATTGGTACCAAAGCCACACAGATTTGTTTTCTCACATGACAAATGCCTTGCCTCTCTGAGTTTCTTGTGGAGGTAAATGGTGTGCTTTATGTCTCGTCAGAAAATGCCCAAATGGCTAATAAACAAGCAGACCAACGTATAGGATATACTAGCTCCACTTATTGAAAAATAGTGGTTTGGTTACTGATTTTTGTAGCGTTAGGGTAAAAGATTAGCTTAGGGATTTCACAAGTAATGTAGCCTTGCACTATCTTTGTACTCTGATTTGCACACTGGAATTGATCTTGTACATAGTGTGATCTACATATATAAACTTCTTTTAATCAAGCTTTGGTGTACTTGTGTGTCTGTGTGGCTAGAGAATAAAACTGAGGATGTCATAATGCCTCTATACAAATCAATGGTGCGACCACACCTTGAATATTGTGTGCTGTTCTATTTGACCCATCTCAAAAAAGACATAACTGAACTGGAAAAGGTACAGAGAAGGGCAAAGAGAATGATAAAGGGTATGGAATGGCTTCCGTACAAAGAGAGGCTTGACAAGCAGGGTCTCTTCAGCTTAGAGAAGAGATGAGTGAGAGGGGACATGATAGAGGTTTATAAAATCTTGAGTGGTGTGGAACAAGTAGATAGGGAACAGTTATTTACCCTCTCAAATGATATTAGAACTAGTTTCCTCGCAGATTTAAAACAAATAAAAGGAAGTACTTTTTCAGTCAACGCATAATTAACTTATGGAATGTGTTGCCAGAGGATGTTGTCAAGGCCAGTAGTATAGCAAGGTTTATAAAAGGCTTGGATAAGTTCTTGAAGAGTAGGTCCATTAATGGCTATTAACCAAGTAGCTTATGGGATGAACTTACTATCATGAGCTCGGAGTGAAAAACGGGGAATGGATTGTCCATGGTGACTGTTGGTTCTTCTCCCATGCAATCAAGATTGGTCACTGTCAGAAGACAGGATGCTGGGCTTGATGGACCATTGGTCTGACTCAGTATGGCACTTCTTATGTTCTTACGTTATTAGGATATTGACAGTGGGTGACAGTTTAAGGGAAATCCCAGGTTAGATATTTTGGTGAACCTTAATGCAATTTCTGTGACTTGGGAAAATCCAGGGACATTAGTGACTTGGTGGTGACCTCTTTACAGACTAGGACAGTTCTGGAGGGAGTTATGGCCAGGGGAGTCTGTATGTGAGGATAGTAGGTCACGGCCAGTCTGGAGAGGGGCAGAGGAGAACGTAAGAACATAAGTAGTGTCATATTGGATCAGACCAATGGTCCATTGAGTCCAGTGTCTGTCTCTGACAGTGGTCAATCTCAGGCCCTTTTCAAACTGGCTACAGTGGGTAGGGGGATGAGTGTGCACCTGCTGTAGGTGGGTGTGCGCCCATTCCCACAGGTGCACACCCATCTCCACCCATGGAGCAACTGGCATTGGAGCCCATTGCTCCATCCATGGGTCATGGGTGGAGAACACCCCCCCCCACCCACCACACATGGTGTTTGCATGGGTGCCCCCCCCGCATTGCACAAGTGTGCTCTGTGTGTGGAGGGGGAGGGGTGCCCATGTGAAAAGGTTCGGTCACTTGGAAGAAGTACCTAACAGTTTACATTGGGACAATCCATTCCCTATTGTTCAGTCCCAGCTCCCGACAGTAAGAGGTTACATTCCCAAACCTACCTGGCTAACAACTGGTAATGGACCTATCCTAGTCCAGAAACTTGTCCAACGTTTTCTTAAACCCAGCTATCCTACTGGCCCTGGTCTCATCTTCTGGCAACAAATTCCACAACTTAGTTGTGCATTGAGTGAAGAAATATTTTGTTTTTTAAAAATCTTGTTTTAAACTTCCTACCTGTTAGTTTCATGGAGTGCCCCCAAGTTCTAGTATTTGAGAGGGTAAATAACCATTTCCTATTAACGTGAACCACACCACTTATGATTTTATAAAATTCTATCATATCCCCTCTCATTTGTCTCTTCTCTAGGCTGAAGATGCCGAACATATCCAGCCTCTCTTTATAGGGGAGCCATTCCATACCCCTTATTTTTGTTGCCCTTCTCTGTACCTTTTCTATTATATATTTTGAGATGGGGCGACCAGAACTGCACACAATATTCAGGGTGCAATCACACCATAGATTTATATAGTAGCATTATAATATTTTAAATTTTATTCTCCATTCCTTTACAAAGAATTCCTAACTTTGTGTGCTTTTTTAAATGGCTGCCACACACTGAGCTGAGGATTTAAACGTATTGTTGTCCACACTGGGCATTTTTAGTTAGGAGACATTTCTCTTGCAACTTAAAAATCCAGCTTGGGGAGACTCCCATGGGGGCGGGGTGTAGGTGTGATTCAGATGGGTGACCAGACCGGAAGTCACATGGGTGCCATTGGAAAGAGTGGTGCCCAGACGACTCCCAGAGGTTTTCATTTATTTCATTTTCATTTATTAGATTTTTACTCCGTCCCTCCTAGAAACAGCTCGGGGCAGTTTTGAGGTGCGGACTAGGTAAGTTCCCAGTTGGAGAGGTCTTAGCAGTTTGTGTCTCATAACTTCCAGTAGTTACCCAGTTCTGCCGTTTCCAGTGGTGCCTGGTGGGTGACTTCCAGTTTGGCAGGACTGTCTAAATCCTGCCCCGTGGGGGTTTCCCCAAACTGTATTCTTAAGCTACGGGAGAGATATCTCACACCTAAAGATGCCCAATGACTCCAAGGTTCTTTTCCTGAGTGTTAACTCTGAATTTAGAACCCAAACACTGTACATAACATTTAGATTGTTTTTCCCTATGTGCATCACCTTGCGCTTGTCCACATTAAATTTCATCTGCCATTTAGATGCCCAGGCACCCAGTCTTGCAAGAGTCCCCTGCAATTCTTCACAATCCACTCATGTTTTAACTACCTTGAATAACTTGGTACCATCTTCAAATCTGATCACCTTACTCCCCTTTCCAGATCTTTAATGAATACTTAAACTCCGGTCCCAGAACAGCTTCCTGGGGTATGCCACTATTTACATCTTTCCATTGTGAAAACTGATTAGTCCTACTCTTTGCTTCCTGTCCTTCAGCCAGTTACTAATCTTCAATAGGACACTGCCTCCTATCCCATGACTTTTTAATTTTCTCATGAGTCTCTCGCAGTCCCATCGCACACCCACACAACACCAGTGTCTGGGAGCAAAAAGCAGACTTTATTAAGCAGTCAGAATGAACAGGGAAAGAGGATGGGAAGGTGGAAGACACAGAAAAAAGGCCTGAGAGTGGGCAGTTCAGGTCAAGAGCTGGCAGATGTTGCTGCTCATCCATCACCTGAAGCTTCTGGTGACACTGATTCTCCCTGGAAGGTTCCCGTGTGAGGCCAATGCATATTTGGATTTTTCATGAGGGGGTTCCCAGTTTGCCTTTTGCCATGGGTTTGGCCAGCTCCTTAGGTGAGGTGTGCTCTAGGAACTTCTGTATTTCCTCCTGCAGTGCTGCCCCAGAGCAGTCACAGCCTGATCCACTTTGCACATCTGGTGACTGCTCTTCAAATGGACAGGTCAACCCAGGGTTGAAGTGGGCTGGTGTGGGCAAAGGTGTAGCTGCTATTTGTCTGTTTATAGCAATTGTGAGTAGGGCTCACAGTCTCGATTGGGGATAGGAGGCAGTCTAGATACAGACAGCTCTGAGAAGGGAAGCATCAGTGGGAAGTCAGCTCTTTCATTTCCACCTGCTCAAAAGTCTGGCCTCTATCCCTGACAGATGGCTATCCAGCCTCTGTTTGAAAACCTCCAGTGTGGGACAGCACACCCCACACCCCCAGCAGTCTGTTCCACTGTCAACAGCTATTACCATCAGGAAGTTCTTCCTAACGTTTAGCCAAAATCTGCTTCCTTGTAATTTGAGTCCATTGGTTCTAATCTTGCCCTCAGGAGCAATAGAGAACAAGTCTGTTCCATCGTCTATGTGACAGCCCTTCAGATACTTGAAGATGGCTATCATGTCTCCCCTTAGTTTTTTCTTCTCCAAGTTAAACATACCCAACTCCTTCAACCTTTCCTCATAGGACTTTGTTTCCAGACCCCTGACCATCTTAGTCACTCTCCTCTGAACCCGTTCCAATTTGTCAGTGTGCTTTCTAAAATGCAGTGTCGAGAACTGGACACAGTGCTCCAGAGGAGGTCTGACCAGCACAGAATAGAGTGGAAGTATTAGTTCTCGTGACCTGGATACTATGCTTCTGTTAATGCAGCCCAAAATTGCATTCACCTTTTTAGCAGCTGCATCACACTGCTGACATGTTCAGCTTGTGATCAACTACAACCCCTAGATCCTTTTCATATGTACTGCTGCTAAGTCAGATATACTTTGATTTTTATTACCTAAATGCAGAACTTTACATTTCTCTCTGTTGAATTTAATTTTGTTAGTCTTTGCGCAACTTTCTATCCTGTCAAGATCATTTTGAATCTTGTTTGTCTTCTAAAGTGTCAGCTAGCCATGTGTCATCTGCAAATTTGATAAGCATCCCCTCTACTCCTTGATCCAGGTAATTAACAAAGATGTTGGACAGTACAGGGCTGAGGACCAAACCCTGAGGCACCCCACTGGATACCTCCCTGCAGATCAATGGGGAGCCATTTATTTATTTATTAAAAAAAATTATTACCACACCCTTCCTGTCACAGGCATCTTGGGGTGGCTTACAACAACAATTAACACACATCATAAAAAAGAGGAAGCAGAGAAAACAACCCCCCTCCCATACCCCCACCTATCACCCCTCTCCCCTGCCAAACGCCTCGCAGAACATCCAGGTCTTGCAACGTTTCCGAAAAGAGGGGAGTTGGGCCAGTTGGGCCCCCATCGGAAGGGAGTTCCATAGGTGTGACGCGGTCAGTGAGAACTCCCTCTCCTGCATGGCCACCCAAGAAACTCGGGGGACCTCAAGCAGGGCATCCCCAAATGACTGTAGGGGCCGATCCAGAACATGGGGAGTGAGGCGGTTTCGCAGATAGGCAAAACCTAGACCGTTTAGGGCTTTATAGGTTAAAATGAACACCTTGAATCATGTCCAGAAAAACACCAGCAGCCAGTGCAGAGAGCAGAACACTGTTGTAACATGCTACCGGAGGCACAGTCCCACTAGGAAATGGGCCGCTGAATTCTGCACCAGCTGCCATCACCCTGGGTAGCCCCATGTAGAGCGCATTACAGTAGTCTAGTTGAGAGGTGATGAAAGCATGGATGACTGTGGCCAGATCAGAGTCCAAAACAAACGGCCAAAGCCGTCGCACCAGATGCAACTGTTGGAAAGCACCCTCTCCATAGCCTCCACCTGGAGATCCAGGCGGAGCTGCGCATTGAGGAGCACCCATAGACCCCATACCTGGGAGATCAATGGAGGACAGACCCCATCAATTATGGGGGCTGCCAAGTCCATTGCCTTAAATACCCACTAACATCACCTCCGTCTTGTCAGGATTCAGCCGCAGTCGATTAGCCCTCATCCAGTCCCTCACAGCCGCCAGGCACGGAGACTGCTGGATCTGGGTCTGTTGAAAAAGAGGTACAGGTGGGTGTCATCAGTAGATTACACCAGAGCCCCTAATCACCTCGCTGAGCAGCTGCATATACACAATGAACAGGAGAGGGGACAGAACAGAACCCTGCAGAACTTCACACGAAGGATATGATGAAAAAAAGTTTATGAGCACTCTTTGGATACAGTTCTTCAACCAGCTGTAAGTCCACCTAACAGTAGAATCATCTAGTCCCAGCTTCTCAAGAAGTGTATCATGGGGGACTTTGTTAAATGCTTTGCTGAACTCAAGATATACTACATCCATGGCATTCCCATGATCTACTAAACTGGTAACTCGATCAAAAAAAGGAAGTAAGATTGGTCTGGCATGACATGTNTGGCTGCATATCCATGCATCTTCCCACCCTCCCCAGCAGCCCAACCGCTGGCTCATTTGTTATACTGGCTGACCAGGTCTGGATAGTGTTGGTGGTGTGTTCTTGACCCAGCTCAGGCTGCGATGGCAGCATAGCGCTGTCACGTCTGTTTACACCCAGTGTTTAAATACGATTTTTACATACAGAAAGACTGTGCTATAGAAAGTAAATGTGACAAATCAGTAAGTGCTTGATGGGTGGTGTTGGATGTGAACTTGTAATGATAAAAAGAGCTTGACACATGTGGCTGTGTATTGTAAAAATGCAGATTTAAACATCAGTGAGTGCTGGAAATTACTGTTAGACAACAATGGGTGAAAACAGACATTACGCTAACACCACTTTAATCTGTTTTAACATTTCTTATGCGTGTTGCAGGGCTGTATTGGTGCTCTATGCAACCCTGGAACATGCATAAGAACAGTCGCCCCGAGCTGTTTCAGGAGGGGCGGGGTATAAATGCGAATAAATACATAAATAAATAAATAAATAAATAAGAAATGTTAAAGCGGAGTTAACGTCATGTCTGTTTTCCCTTAATGTAGCTGGCTATTTCCTTTGTTTGCGTGTGATAAAAAAAAAATCTGCTAATGTTTTTTAAATGCATATACAGCATTTAAATGCATTTACAGAATTTCCTAGCTTTTAAAATGTTTTTAAAATGCATTTAAAGAACATTAGCAGATTTTTTTTTATCACACACTAACAAAGGAAATAGCCAGCTAAATTGTGTGAAAACAGACATGCATTTAAAAATGTTTTTTAAATGCATTTACAGCATTTCCTAGCTTTTTGGAAAGGCATACAGAAATGAATTAATACTTTAATGGGTGCTTTCTGACATTACAAAACACACACTTCTGGGAGCCAAATGATGCACAGCTTTTGTCATGTGAGAAAAAAAACCAAATAGCTTTGGTGCCAGTCATGCAAAGGACGCATAGCTGGAAAATTGAGCTCTGCATCCTCCTCATGATTGGTACCAAAGCCACACAGATTTGTTTTCTCACATGACAAATGCCTTGCCTCTCTGAGTTTCTTGTGGAGGTAAATGGTGTGCTTTATGTCTCGTCAGAAAATGCCCAAATGGCTAATAAACAAGCAGACCAACGTATAGGATATACTAGCTCCACTTATTGAAAAATAGTGGTTTGGTTACTGATTTTTGTAGCGTTAGGGTAAAAGATTAGCTTAGGGATTTCACAAGTAATGTAGCCTTGCACTATCTTTGTACTCTGATTTGCACACTGGAATTGATCTTGTACATAGTGTGATCTACATATATAAACTTCTTTTAATCAAGCTTTGGTGTACTTGTGTGTCTGTGTGGCTAGAGAATAAAACTGAGGATGTCATAATGCCTCTATACAAATCAATGGTGCGACCACACCTTGAATATTGTGTGCTGTTCTATTTGACCCATCTCAAAAAAGACATAACTGAACTGGAAAAGGTACAGAGAAGGGCAAAGAGAATGATAAAGGGTATGGAATGGCTTCCGTACAAAGAGAGGCTTGACAAGCAGGGTCTCTTCAGCTTAGAGAAGAGATGAGTGAGAGGGGACATGATAGAGGTTTATAAAATCTTGAGTGGTGTGGAACAAGTAGATAGGGAACAGTTATTTACCCTCTCAAATGATATTAGAACTAGTTTCCTCGCAGATTTAAAACAAATAAAAGGAAGTACTTTTTCAGTCAACGCATAATTAACTTATGGAATGTGTTGCCAGAGGATGTTGTCAAGGCCAGTAGTATAGCAAGGTTTATAAAAGGCTTGGATAAGTTCTTGAAGAGTAGGTCCATTAATGGCTATTAACCAAGTAGCTTATGGGATGAACTTACTATCATGAGCTCGGAGTGAAAAACGGGGAATGGATTGTCCATGGTGACTGTTGGTTCTTCTCCCATGCAATCAAGATTGGTCACTGTCAGAAGACAGGATGCTGGGCTTGATGGACCATTGGTCTGACTCAGTATGGCACTTCTTATGTTCTTACGTTATTAGGATATTGACAGTGGGTGACAGTTTAAGGGAAATCCCAGGTTAGATATTTTGGTGAACCTTAATGCAATTTCTGTGACTTGGGAAAATCCAGGGACATTAGTGACTTGGTGGTGACCTCTTTACAGACTAGGACAGTTCTGGAGGGAGTTATGGCCAGGGGAGTCTGTATGTGAGGATAGTAGGTCACGGCCAGTCTGGAGAGGGGCAGAGGAGAACGTAAGAACATAAGTAGTGTCATATTGGATCAGACCAATGGTCCATTGAGTCCAGTGTCTGTCTCTGACAGTGGTCAATCTCAGGCCCTTTTCAAACTGGCTACAGTGGGTAGGGGGATGAGTGTGCACCTGCTGTAGGTGGGTGTGCGCCCATTCCCACAGGTGCACACCCATCTCCACCCATGGAGCAACTGGCATTGGAGCCCATTGCTCCATCCATGGGTCATGGGTGGAGAACACCCCCCCC
>QEPC01015080.1:431217-450452 GCA_003113815.1 Sphenodon punctatus | reverse complement strand
TGGTTACCCATTTCATTTCTACTCTAAAGATTTTTTTAAACTTGTTAATTATTGCAGTAAAATTAAGCAGCCCCTATTAAGACTTTGCCCTCTCTCCTCCTCCCCCTAATCCATCACGTGCTGGATTCTTACACAAACATGTAAGAGACCGTGTTGGATCAAAAAGCTTCCAGTCATATTAGAAATGCAACAGACAGGTGGAATATAAAATCAAAGGGGAAGAAGAAAAGAGGATGAATTTTAACACAAGTTAAATAGATGGGAGTTTGACATGCGGAGGGGTGTGTAATTACACTCTGATTATGTCTTTTTGATAACTATAATTGCTACAAATTTATATAACTGAGAGGTTGACTACATAACTGAATTACTTGCT
This sequence comes from Sphenodon punctatus, assembly GCA_003113815.1. NCBI lineage: Eukaryota > Metazoa > Chordata > Lepidosauria > Sphenodontia > Sphenodontidae > Sphenodon > Sphenodon punctatus. The sequence goes on along the minus strand of QEPC01015080.1, from coordinate 450,076 downwards.
GTACCATTAGTTTGGCATATTCATTGTACAAAATCAAGGCACATGAACTAGTTTGTATGTTCATTACAATTTTTCTGAAGTTGTACTTTTATATCTATTGAGACAGGTACACATATGGGATAATACAGTGTAACAAATGTATTTCTTTTTTTTAATACCTTGATGGTAAAAATAAATGTATTTGTTATCAAGGCACAAAAAATATAGCTCACCTTCCAGTTATGAGATTTTGTAATGGCTTAACTACAAAAAAGACCAGACCCTAGCTTCCATATTGACTGTAGGAGTGTGCAGTAGGCACATGAATATTTTTCTTTTTTGCAGGGGTTGTAAACAAAACTTGTTTGGGTTTTTTGCTGCTTGTTTTTATTCAAAATAAAAAACCTCTGGGCATGCACAAAATGGCCACCATGCATGTACAGACTGGCTTCCATTTTCCAAAATGGTGCTGATGCTGTCAGCGTCCCAGATGGCTATTCTGCACATGCACAGGTTGGTATTTTTCCATTTTCATTTTTTATTTTTACACCAAAAATTGATGTTTTTTCTTCATCTTTATCTGTTTTCATTACCTGGGCATTTTGTATTTCAATTACTAAAATGAATGGGACTTAGTTAATTTTAGTAATTAAAAAAAGAAAAATGAATTGCACACCTCTACCACCAAGGTCATAAAGCCAGAGCTTTGTGGGTTTTTTAGGGAAATCATACTCCCATGGGCATGCTTACTAGAAAGCAAATCAGAACTATCTGCACAGCTTCCCGATCTTGCGGACAATAAACACATCCATTTCCCTATGGAGCCAATCTTCTCCACAAAGAACTTCACAAATTCATCATAGTGATCAGCTGAAGAAGCTACTAAGGCAACTATCTCAAAATTCTACAGGCTGGTTAGCAGTCTATCACAGGATACAATTCTCAGTTAAATTCTATGGAATCCTTTTACATTTTCATACAGCCCCATTATTTAAATCTCTATGGAATTGTAGGGGGGAAAAAAATCCAGAAAAGAAGTTAAGTTAATCTCAGCCCCAGGCCATCTTCAGATCAGGGGCATAGCTATCGTTAAGCGCAACAGGTGCAGCTGTGCTGAAACCACACACTTTGGAAGCCCACACATGTCGAGTGCATATGCACACTAGAGTGGAGGGCCCCCGGGAAGCCCTATTCCATCTTCTCCACCAGGACCCATGCCCATCTAGCTATGCTCCCACTGTGAGCTACTGACTTCACCTTTTATTGCAGTCCCCACCCCCTGTTTGCTAGCTGCTCCTTGCCTATCACGTCCACATGAGGGTAGCTAGCTATAGTGGTTAGCTAACCAGCCAGCACTTAAAGGGCTACATTCTGCAGAGACAAAGGCCACTTGCTCACATTACCATGGCTGGTGATTCTCCTAGCAGGGAATCTCCTGGCCGGGAAACTTATGCTGAATTCCGTACATCAGTGCGGGGCTAAAATAATCAGCTGTGTCCGGCGGGTTTTTTTCCTCTGAATGTCAGGGTCAGATTTCAAGCCCACGCACGGAGCTCGGTGTAAGTTTCCCATCTGGGAGATTCCCCACCGGGAGAATCGCCAGCCCCTGTAACGTGGGTAAGTGGCCTTATAGGCAATACCCTGCCACAGGTCCTCTGTGTGTTTCAGAGGCAAATAATTATAAATGCAATGACAATACCTAATTATCCTCACTAAGCAATTGAGAGGAGTCATGGAGAAAATTGGAAATGGAAAATATTTCCGTCCACCTCAGAGATAAATCTACAATTTAGCAATAGATACACTAATCCAAGTCCATAGATGTCTTAGCTTCTCTACAGCCCTCTTCACTATAGTATCAGAACTGCTTGTACATATCAATGAATATACTTCACACACACACACACACACACACACACACAAACTAAAGTAAGCTTTAAAAATTAGGGTGGTGACTGAAAGGATGAAAGATTGCAGAAGAGGTCAAGATTAAAAACTGAGGGGGCAGGGGCTATACTGTGCCTGAAGAAAAGAGGCTTGGTAATTGTAGGTTACCAGACAGCAGAATGGCAAAAGAAATTTTAAGAAATGGCAACTCAAGGGCAATTTTTGACAGCAGAGAGATATTTATGTTTTAAGAAAATTACAAAGAGAATGGCAATGTGTGTCTGAGAGTAATACATTAACAGCTCTTCTTGGAAGACTTGCTTGAACCAACTAACATTTGTGAGCACTTATCACAGTAGGATAAGAGAGAGCAAGCAGGGCTTAATTTGTGCCAGAGCTGTGGATGGGCAAGAAGGGGANTTTTCTTAAACCCAGCTATCCTACTGGCCCTGGTCTCATCTTCTGGCAACAAATTCCACAACTTAGTTGTGCATTGAGTGAAGAAATATTTTGTTTTTTAAAAATCTTGTTTTAAACTTCCTACCTGTTAGTTTCATGGAGTGCCCCCAAGTTCTAGTATTTGAGAGGGTAAATAACCATTTCCTATTAACGTGAACCACACCACTTATGATTTTATAAAATTCTATCATATCCCCTCTCATTTGTCTCTTCTCTAGGCTGAAGATGCCGAACATATCCAGCCTCTCTTTATAGGGGAGCCATTCCATACCCCTTATTTTTGTTGCCCTTCTCTGTACCTTTTCTATTATATATTTTGAGATGGGGCGACCAGAACTGCACACAATATTCAGGGTGCAATCACACCATAGATTTATATAGTAGCATTATAATATTTTAAATTTTATTCTCCATTCCTTTACAAAGAATTCCTAACTTTGTGTGCTTTTTTAAATGGCTGCCACAGCTGAGGATTTAAACGTATTGTTGTCCACACTGGGCATTTTTAGTTAGGAGACATTTCTCTTGCAACTTAAAAATCCAGCTTGGGGAGACTCCCATGGGGGCGGGGTGTAGGTGTGATTCAGATGGGTGACCAGACCGGAAGTCACATGGGTGCCATTGGAAAGAGTGGTGCCCAGACGACTCCCAGAGGTTTTCATTTATTTCATTTTCATTTATTAGATTTTTACTCCGTCCCTCCTAGAAACAGCTCGGGGCAGTTTTGAGGTGCGGACTAGGTAAGTTCCCAGTTGGAGAGGTCTTAGCAGTTTGTGTCTCATAACTTCCAGTAGTTACCCAGTTCTGCCGTTTCCAGTGGTGCCTGGTGGGTGACTTCCAGTTTGGCAGGACTGTCTAAATCCTGCCCCGTGGGGGTTTCCCCAAACTGTATTCTTAAGCTACGGGAGAGATATCTCACACCTAAAGATGCCCAATGACTCCAAGGTTCTTTTCCTGAGTGTTAACTCTGAATTTAGAACCCAAACACTGTACATAACATTTAGATTGTTTTTCCCTATGTGCATCACCTTGCGCTTGTCCACATTAAATTTCATCTGCCATTTAGATGCCCAGGCACCCAGTCTTGCAAGAGTCCCCTGCAATTCTTCACAATCCACTCATGTTTTAACTACCTTGAATAACTTGGTACCATCTTCAAATCTGATCACCTTACTCCCCTTTCCAGATCTTTAATGAATACTTAAACTCCGGTCCCAGAACAGCTTCCTGGGGTATGCCACTATTTACATCTTTCCATTGTGAAAACTGATTAGTCCTACTCTTTGCTTCCTGTCCTTCAGCCAGTTACTAATCTTCAATAGGACACTGCCTCCTATCCCATGACTTTTTAATTTTCTCATGAGTCTCTCGCAGTCCCATCGCACACCCACACAACACCAGTGTCTGGGAGCAAAAAGCAGACTTTATTAAGCAGTCAGAATGAACAGGGAAAGAGGATGGGAAGGTGGAAGACACAGAAAAAAGGCCTGAGAGTGGGCAGTTCAGGTCAAGAGCTGGCAGATGTTGCTGCTCATCCATCACCTGAAGCTTCTGGTGACACTGATTCTCCCTGGAAGGTTCCCGTGTGAGGCCAATGCATATTTGGATTTTTCATGAGGGGGTTCCATGTTTGCCTTTTGCCATGGGTTTGGCCAGCTCCTTAGGTGAGGTGTGCTCTAGGAACTTCTGTATTTCCTCCTGCAGTGCTGCCCCAGAGCAGTCACAGCCTGATCCACTTTGCACATCTGGTGACTGCTCTTCAAATGGACAGGTCAACCCAGGGTTGAAGTGGGCTGGTGTGGGCAAAGGTGTAGCTGCTATTTGTCTGTTTATAGCAATTGTGAGTAGGGCTCACAGTCTCGATTGGGGATAGGAGGCAGTCTAGATACAGACAGCTCTGAGAAGGGAAGCATCAGTGGGAAGTCAGCTCTTTCATTTCCACCTGCTCAAAAGTCTGGCCTCTATCCCTGACAGATGGCTATCCAGCCTCTGTTTGAAAACCTCCAGTGTGGGACAGCACACCCCACACCCCCAGCAGTCTGTTCCACTGTCAACAGCTATTACCATCAGGAAGTTCTTCCTAACGTTTAGCCAAAATCTGCTTCCTTGTAATTTGAGTCCATTGGTTCTAATCTTGCCCTCAGGAGCAATAGAGAACAAGTCTGTTCCATCGTCTATGTGACAGCCCTTCAGATACTTGAAGATGGCTATCATGTCTCCCCTTAGTTTTTTCTTCTCCAAGTTAAACATACCCAACTCCTTCAACCTTTCCTCATAGGACTTTGTTTCCAGACCCCTGACCATCTTAGTCACTCTCCTCTGAACCCGTTCCAATTTGTCAGTGTGCTTTCTAAAATGCAGTGTCGAGAACTGGACACAGTGCTCCAGAGGAGGTCTGACCAGCACAGAATAGAGTGGAACTATTAGTTCTCGTGACCTGGATACTATGCTTCTGTTAATGCAGCCCAAAATTGCATTCACCTTTTTAGCAGCTGCATCACACTGCTGACATGTTCAGCTTGTGATCAACTACAACCCCTAGATCCTTTTCATATGTACTGCTGCTAAGCCAGATATACTTTGATTTTTATTACCTAAATGCAGAACTTTACATTTCTCTCTGTTGAATTTAATTTTGTTAGTCTTTGCGCAACTTTCTATCCTGTCAAGATCATTTTGAATCTTGTTTGTCTTCTAAAGTGTCAGCTAGCCATGTGTCATCTGCAAATTTGATAAGCATCCCCTCTACTCCTTGATCCAGGTAATTAACAAAGATGTTGGACAGTACAGGGCTGAGGACCAAACCCTGAGGCACCCCACTGGATACCTCCCTGCAGATCAATGGGGAGCCATTTATTTATTTATTAAAAAAAATTATTACCACACCCTTCCTGTCACAGGCATCTTGGGGTGGCTTACAACAACAATTAACACACATCATAAAAAAGAGGAAGCAGAGAAAACAACCCCCCTCCCATACCCCCACCTATCACCCCTCTCCCCTGCCAAACGCCTCGCAGAACATCCAGGTCTTGCAACGTTTCCGAAAAGAGGGGAGTTGGGCCAGTTGGGCCCCCATCGGAAGGGAGTTCCATAGGTGTGACGCGGTCAGTGAGAACTCCCTCTCCTGCATGGCCACCCAAGAAACTCGGGGGACCTCAAGCAGGGCATCCCCAAATGACTGTAGGGGCCGATCCAGAACATGGGGAGTGAGGCGGTTTCGCAGATAGGCAAAACCTAGACCGTTTAGGGCTTTATAGGTTAAAATGAACACCTTGAATCATGTCCAGAAAAACACCAGCAGCCAGTGCAGAGAGCAGAACACTGTTGTAACATGCTACCGGAGGCACAGTCCCACTAGGAAATGGGCCGCTGAATTCTGCACCAGCTGCCATCACCCTGGGTAGCCCCATGTAGAGCGCATTACAGTAGTCTAGTTGAGAGGTGATGAAAGCATGGATGACTGTGGCCAGATCAGAGTCCAAAACAAACGGCCAAAGCCGTCGCACCAGATGCAACTGTTGGAAAGCACCCTCTCCATAGCCTCCACCTGGAGATCCAGGCGGAGCTGCGCATTGAGGAGCACCCATAGACCCCATACCTGGGAGATCAATGGAGGACAGACCCCATCAATTATGGGGGCTGCCAAGTCCATTGCCTTAAATACCCACTAACATCACCTCCGTCTTGTCAGGATTCAGCCGCAGTCGATTAGCCCTCATCCAGTCCCTCACAGCCGCCAGGCACGGAGACTGCTGGATCTGGGTCTGTTGAAAAAGAGGTACAGGTGGGTGTCATCAGTAGATGACACCGTACACCAGAGCCCCTAATCACCTCGCTGAGCAGCTGCATATACACAATGAACAGGAGAGGGGACAGAACAGAACCCTGCAGAACTTCACACGAAGGATATGATGAAAAACAGTTTATGAGCACTCTTTGGATACAGTTCTTCAACCAGCTGTAAGTCCACCTAACAGTAGAATCATCTAGTCCCAGCTTCTCAAGAAGTGTATCATGGGGGACTTTGTTAAATGCTTTGCTGAACTCAAGATATACTACATCCATGGCATTCCCATGATCTACTAAACTGGTAACTCGATCAAAAAAAGGAAGTAAGATTGGTCTGGCATGACATGTTCTTGACAAACCCATGCTGGTTTAGAATTCCTCCCCATTCACTTCACCTGAGAGAGCACTCCTTGGCTGTACCGCTCAGTGGACATGGATCCCCCTCCCCCTTCCAAACCTCCCCAGCCATGCTTGTTTCAAAACAGCCACAGATTTATGTTATTTATTTATTTAATTAATTAATAAATTTATATCACATCCTATCCCCAAAGATCTCAGGGCAGCTCACAAAATGCATATAAAATAAAAATGTAAAATAATTAAAACTAAACACACCCCATCACCCCCACCCTCCCCATGTCCCTGTCCATTGAATGCCTAGTCAAATTAAAAGGGCAAATAAAAAGGTCTGGCTCTTTGGTGTCTTTCTGACATGGATCAGTCATTACATGAACAGAAATGAACAGTAAAACTGTATATTGGTAATCAGAAAAATGGAATCAAGGTAACCGAAAACTGGCAACTCCCCAGGAAGTACCAGATCCACACAAATTGATTCAGGCACCACAGTTTTGACAGATATACCCGTTTTTGTGGTTACCCATTTCATTTCTACTCTAAAGATTTTTTTAAACTTGTTAATTATTGCAGTAAAATTAAGCAGCCCCTATTAAGACTTTGCCCTCTCTCCTCCTCCCCCTAATCCATCACGTGCTGGATTCTTACACAAACATGTAAGAGACCGTGTTGGATCAAAAAGCTTCCAGTCATATTAGAAATGCAACAGACAGGTGGAATATAAAATCAAAGGGGAAGAAGAAAAGAGGATGAATTTTAACACAAGTTAAATAGATGGGAGTTTGACATGCGGAGGGGTGTGTAATTACACTCTGATTATGTCTTTTTGATAACTATAATTGCTACAAATTTATATAACTGAGAGGTTGACTACATAACTGAATTACTTGCTGTACCATTAGTTTGGCATATTCATTGTACAAAATCAAGGCACATGAACTAGTTTGTATGTTCATTACAATTTTTCTGAAGTTGTACTTTTATATCTATTGAGACAGGTACACATATGGGATAATGCAGTGTAACAAATGTATTTCTTTTTTTTAATACCTTGATGGTAAAAATAAATGTATTTGTTATCAAGGCACAAAAAATATAGCTCACCTTCCAGTTATGAGATTTTGTAATGGCTTAACTACAAAAAAGACCAGACCCTAGCTTCCATATTGACTGTAGGAGTGTGCAGTAGGCACATGAATATTTTTCTTTTTTGCAGGGGTTGTAAACAAAACTTGTTTGGGTTTTTTGCTGCTTGTTTTTATTAAAAATATAAAACCTCTGGGCATGCACAAAATGGCCACCATGCATGTACAGACTGGCTTCCATTTTCCAAAATGGTGCTGATGCTGTCAGCGTCCCAGATGGCTATTCTGCACATGCACAGGTTGGTATTTTTCCATTTTCATTTTTTATTTTTACACCAAAAATTGATGTTTTTTCTTCATCTTTATCTGTTTTCATTACCTGGGCATTTTGTATTTCAATTACTAAAATGAATGGGACTTAGTTAATTTTAGTAATTAAAAAAAGAAAAATGAATTGCACACCTCTACCACCAAGGTCATAAAGCCAGAGCTTTGTGGTTTTTTTAGGGAAATCATACTCCCATGGGCATGCTTACTAGAAAGCAAATCAGAACTATCTGCACAGCTTCCCGATCTTGCGGACAATAAACACATCCATTTCCCTATGGAGCCAATCTTCTCCACAAAGAACTTCACAAATTCATCATAGTGATCAGCTGAAGAAGCTACTAAGGCAACTATCTCAAAATTCTACAGGCTGGTTAGCAGTCTATCACAGGATACAATTCTCAGTTAAATTCTATGGAATCCTTTTACATTTTCATACAGCCCCATTATTTAAATCTCTATGGAATTGTAGGGGGGAAAAAAATCCAGAAAAGAAGTTAAGTTAATCTCAGCCCCAGGCCATCTTCAGATCAGGGGCATAGCTATCGTTAAGCGCAACAGGTGCAGCTGTGCTGAAACCACACACTTTGGAAGCCCACACATGTCGAGTGCATATGCACACTAGAGTGGAGGGCCCCCGGGAAGCCCTATTCCATCTTCTCCACCAGGACCCATGCCCATCTAGCTATGCTCCCACTGTGAGCTACTGACTTCACCTTTTATTGCAGTCCCCACCCCCTGTTTGCTAGCTGCTCCTTGCCTATCACGTCCACATGAGGGTAGCTAGCTATAGTGGTTAGCTAACCAGCCAGCACTTAAAGGGCTACATTCTGCAGAGACAAAGGCCACTTGCTCACATTACCATGGCTGGTGATTCTCCTAGCAGGGAATCTCCTGGCCGGGAAACTTATGCTGAATTCCGTACATCAGTGCGGGGCTAAAATAATCAGCTGTGTCCGGCGGGTTTTTTTCCTCTGAATGTCAGGGTCAGATTTCAAGCCCACGCACGGAGCTCGGTGTAAGTTTCCCATCTGGGAGATTCCCCACCGGGAGAATCGCCAGCCCCTGTAACGTGGGTAAGTGGCCTTATAGGCAATACCCTGCCACAGGTCCTCTGTGTGTTTCAGAGGCAAATAATTATAAATGCAATGACAATACCTAATTATCCTCACTAAGCAATTGAGAGGAGTCATGGAGAAAATTGGAAATGGAAAATATTTCCGTCCACCTCAGAGATAAATCTACAATTTAGCAATAGATACACTAATCCAAGTCCATAGATGTCTTAGCTTCTCTACAGCCCTCTTCACTATAGTATCAGAACTGCTTGTACATATCAATGAATATACTTCACACACACACACACACACACACACACACAAACTAAAGTAAGCTTTAAAAATTAGGGTGGTGACTGAAAGGATGAAAGATTGCAGAAGAGGTCAAGATTAAAAACTGAGGGGGCAGGGGCTATACTGTGCCTGAAGAAAAGAGGCTTGGTAATTGTAGGTTACCAGACAGCAGAATGGCAAAAGAAATTTTAAGAAATGGCAACTCAAGGGCAATTTTTGACAGCAGAGAGATATTTATGTTTTAAGAAAATTACAAAGAGAATGGCAATGCGTGTCTGAGAGTAATACATTAACAGCTCTTCTTGGAAGACTTGCTTGAACCAACTAACATTTGTGAGCACTTATCACAGTAGGATAAGAGAGAGCAAGCAGGGCTTAATTTGTGCCAGAGCTGTGGATGGGCAAGAAGGGGGTTGCTACTGTCTTCATCAACTGCTTAGCACCAAGAGTTTTAGCTGGTGGGGCCTAGTAAGTTAGCTCCATCGACTCCTCTGGTTACACCCCCCTCCCCCAGGCATCCAGGGTCTTCAGATTGGACTTCCAAGAGGCTTGAGCCCCAGCACCTCAATCTCTTTTTTTTTTTTTAGTGGTTTTACTCGGACTCTGTGTACAGAGTCTGTGGGCATGATCCCGAACCCCTGAGTGCATGCAGATGTGCAGATGTGTCCACATGAATTCAGAGTGGTTTCTGCACAGTTTGCACATGTGGCACAGTCCCCATAGCAGAGATGCATATGAGTTGCATGCAGGGCTTCGATCAGCCCACCCATCTCTTGGGGGTCTGGTCTGGTGCACACTGCCCCTTGCACGGTAAATGTATCCATTCTCCAAGGGTACATAGAGCTAATAAACAAGGAAGAATTTTAAGTAGTTATCCATGCAATGGGACAGTATTATGCCCATTTCCTGGGAATGCCTCAGATAGGTTGAAGCAAAATTTTGGCTTGGATTCAGTTCTCTACAGATCTGACCATTACAATCATCCCAGCAAAATTCAGACCAGAATATGATCTAGTCCATTTTTTTGCCAGAGATCTGGATAGAGTTTCGCCCCTGCACTGCACATGCAGAGTATGGGCACCGTCATTTGTGCATGTACAGTGCAGAGCTTAAATTCATGGTGACATGCCATCCCAAGTTCCATATATGCAGAAAATTTTTGTAAAGAGAATAAAATAAATGGCTGTTTTGTTTCAGTAGGAAACCGTGTGTGTATGTATGTTTGTTTATTGTTGCAACAATAAGTCATAACAAAATAAATGCAATAAAACAAATCAAGAAAATAATTTCTACAATAAAACAAGATCTATAATATAATCAATTTCCTACTATCCTCCACGGGAGCTAAACATACAAAATTTATAATTGAGATTTAGTAACTTCTAAACTAGAGATATTAAACTTTAAGTTACAATACAAAATGGATCATAACAATCCTACCTCATAAAAATATAACAATTATCCAAATATCAAATACCTTTATGACCCATACAACAATAGCCGTAGTAGAAATTCCCAACACAAAATAATACTAATGAATAATAGTCCCTAGCACTTCAGCGGAGCTTGAGCTCAGGAGGCTCTTGACCCCTGAGTACCACTTTTTTCCCATTTAATGATATTAAAATGTATTTACTATATGACCAGTGGTCATTACAATTTATCCTTTGATAAAAATTAAAATACAAAGGTATAAAGTAACATCAAATATACTGTCATAACCACACACTCAAGACACCATCCCCGGCTAAAAATCCTGCAACTATCCTAGAGATAACCAAAATATAGAATCTAAAGGGCTATCTCAAGGTCAACAGTTTACTAAGCATAGTCATTGCCAATAAAGCATATTTTGACACCCCTTTTGCCTCTTCTGAGTTCCTTGGGTTCAACCACTTCCCCAAAACTGTCAACAAGGGTAAGGAGTTTATATCCCTTACCAAATGCTTCAATCTTGTAGTGTGTATTTTATCATACGCTGGTCAGAAAACAAGAACATGAACAAGATCTTCAATAGCCTTGAGGTTACACAAAGGGCAAATTCTCAGGTTTCTGTCCCTTCCTTTATACCACCCTTCCGTTATCATTGATGGAAAATTCTGAAAACAAAACAGAGTATATGCGCGTCTTAAATGGAGGTCCTGCCAAGTATAGAGATAGCTGTTTTTCAAGTCCTCCAGTTGCATCACATGGTATTCTGGGGCTATTTTCTGAACTCTAACCTCCCATTGCATCCTTTGCAAATCCTGATCTAATACTCTACGTTTGACTACAGTCATAGCCCTAGCATAATCATACCCATGGAAGAATTCTTTTGAAAAGCCTAATTTGTGAATTTCTTCTTCTATCAAGGTACTCCATCCCATACTCCTACCTGATATAGAGCCAATGAGAGAGGATTTGCCTTGCTTATAGATCTTTAGTTTTAGCCAAAAAGCTATCATAGAGATCATTGCCCTTGCTTTAATTGAAGAAACCTTTGTCTCTGCATGCAATAAGGCCACCAGCGTTCCAGTGGGAACTCCAAGAATCGTTCTCAAAAATTTATTTTGAAATTGATCCAATTTTCCCCAAAAGGCCCACCCCCAGATAGAAATTGCATATAGCAATTGAGGGACTACTTTTACAGCAAATATGCGGAGAGCAGGGGGCACCAATTGACCACCCTGTTTATAATAAAAAGATACAACAGCTGTGATTGTTTTATTTACCTGTTGTTTTATATATTGGAAATGGCTGTTCCAGGAGCCTGTCACTGAAATAAGGACTCCCAAATATTTAAACTCGTCCACCTGCTCAATCATTGTTTGCCCCAATAACCACTTATGGGTGGTATCCACCCTTCTCCTACCAGTAACTAAAACCTTAGTTTTCATGTAATTGACTGTCAAACTCTCTTGACTACAATAATCCTCAAATTTTTGAAGCGCCCTTTTCAATCCTATCCGTGTTTGAGATAGCAAAACCGCATCAGCAGCAAACAGGAGTATTGGGATACTTCTAGTGCTGATCTGGATGCAGATGTTCTTGTCTCAGACTCCACAACATCATTTAGAAAGAGATTAAATAAGGCTGGGGCCAAGATGCAACCCTGCCTGACCCCTTTAGTAACAGGGATATATTGTGTCACAGGGAGAGAGCATGAAGTCCTTACTTGCATAGTATTCCCCAGAGGTAAAAACCTCTGCTAGAATTCTCGACCACCATTCTAGTTGTAATTTCAGAAGTTCCACAGGGATATAATCCCCTCCCGGGGATTTCCCAGTTTTTGCCTTGCATATCAGGTCTTTTACTGTATCAGAAGTAACGGGATCCCAGTAGGGCAATTGGTCTATTCCTCATATTTTTATGGGCCTACTGTTGGGATCGTTTTGAAACAAGGTTGTAAAATGCTCCTCCCAATCTTTGTTTGGTACTTTGTCAGCCCTACTTGCCTGTACCTTTGGCCCGATATTCCTGACCATTGCCCAAAACCTTCTGGGGTCCCTATCCCGAACAGCCAACTCCAAAGCTTTCCATTGGCCTTTATAAAAGAGCCTCTTTTTGGGGGCCATCAAAGATCTATAATGTGCCCTGGTATCCAGAAATAAGGCTCTGCTAGAATGTGATAGATAAGAATGGAGTCTCCTAGCCTTCCTCCTCAAAGACTTATGCTCACCCCTGCACTCTTTGTCAAATCAGGCCGGTGCATAAAGTATTTGGTTCCTGGGTAAACGTATGATGGTCAGAATAGGTTGAAAAAGGTTAATAATCCCCTCGAAGTCCCCAATAGTATCCCCCGAGGAGCTCAGAATTCTTTTTGCCAAGGAGAGTACTGTTTCCTGCCCCCTAAGATCCTCACATGCCAACGCCACTTGATCAGACCATTTGTTTCTTACCAACACTAAAGGTTGGTTTTGGTGTAAAGAAAATTAAGGCCTCTCCTGTACCCAACCCGGCCCTTTTACAGATATAATCAGAGCCAGGGGAAAATGATTTGTCAGGATAGCTGGTATCACCATAAAATCAATGACTAGATTTATTAAACAGTTAGAAACAAAGAAGTAATCAATTACACTGGACCTCAGGGGCGAATTAAAGGTATAATGTCCACCCAGGTCACTTCCAACTTGACCGTTAACCACAAGCATATCCAGAGATTGTATTAGATCTATTAAATAAATTGCTCTAGAACAAACAACTGGGCCTTTAGAACACCTCTCCAAATTACAAGGGATATCGAGCGGGACCTCTAGGTTAAGATTCCGTGGACAAGTGCTTTTATTTCCCAACCTTATGTTGAAATCTCTTTCCAACACTACATACACTCCTGGATAGCCTATTCTTGCTTTTTGAATAGAATCTGCAATGGTGACCCAAATGCTATGATCATAATAAAGGGAGACTAGTGGGGGAATATATACATTAATCAAAAGGATCTCCATGCTCCTTTCCAGATTACAAAGCCATAATCCATAAAAAGGAGGTACAGCGTTTAGCAGTCTAGGTGGTACCTGCAAAGTTGTTGAAGCAGGAAGAGCTACCCCCACATGTGGCCTACCTCCCACCCTTGATGGGTGTGCCGGTATAGTGAATATACTAAAGCCAGGTAGCTCAAACGCTTGCACAGACCAAGTCTCCTGCAACAGGATAAGATGATAATTATTAATGTGCTCCAGGAAATCAATATCCCTGAGTTTCGTTCTAATTCCCGCAATGTTCCAAGACAGCATTCTTAATGTAGAGGGATCGTGGGTTCTTTGTCATAACTCTCCACAATGAGGAAATACAGGGAAAGATTTCCTAAATTCCCTCTCCCTCGCCTTCTCTCTCTCTTTAAAAGAAAACACCCCCAGGAGCAAATGGGTCTCAAAACTCTTTGTTGGTTCTACCACTGGAAAAGCCAAATATTTTGCACCAGGGGCTTTAGGGGTTGTTGTCCCTTCCTGTAAGGGAGGGACAACTGTGGCTGATCTTTGCACTTGAACAGCCACTGATGAATTCCCTGTGGCACAACTGCAGGCTGTATTTAGCCCTTTTTCCATACTAGATTTTCGACTCTCCTGCCTAGACAAAGTTTTATTTGATATCAGGGGAGTAGATGTAGCTGTAGGGTAGTCAACTTGTACCTCTACCAAGGATTGGGAATACATTGAAATCCTTGGTTCTGTTACACCTCGTCTCTCCTTCCCCCCCCCTTTGCTGTCTTGGGTGAAATTCCTATTTCCTTTTGCTTTTTCTATTTTCAAGCAAAATTTATCCAGTCCATCAAGAATTTGTTTTAAGTCAGGTTGTATAAATTTCTCCCGAGGTTCCCATGGGCCTTGAGGAGCACAGAGATCTTGTTGTGGTTTGATCCCTATCACTGGCTACTATTATTTGATCCAGTTCTTGAACTTCCATTTCCTGGGCTTCCTCTTCAACTAAAACACTCGTAACCAGCTTTCCTTGTGTCACATGACACTTAAGTATATCCCCTGCTACCTGTTTGGAATTTCCCCCTCCTTCCGAACACATAGGCAATGGTATCTCACCTAAGCCAGGATCCAGATGCAATATTCTAGAAATAAAAACTTCCCTTTTATTTAAAGCCCCTTCGCTTTGTATAATCAGGTCAACCAAATTTGCCGAGTGAAATGTAACCTGAAGCAGCCATCGCTTCTTTGGATTCGGTATATGTTCTATAGCCAATATATCACTCCTTGTTACTGTATCCCCTAACAAAATTCTTAGATGTTCTGCGATGTCTAATGGGGTATTCCAAAATGGCAGAACTCCCGAAGGAAGAGGCAATACTATAAATAAAAGGGTCTGTGGAAGGTAAGTAAATCTTTTATGGTTATCAAGGAGAGCTAGCTCTCTGGGGGCAGGATCCACTTACACTATCCTAGGCTTTGTGGACATCCCCCTGTCTTTCTCTAATTTTTTGTGATGTTCCTGGGAGGTCTTAGTTGGACCAGGCACATCCTGTGTAGATTTTAATGCAATCAACTTTTCATCTATCCGATTTTATTTTGAGAGCATCACACGTAATGTATGAGAAGCTATGATAGCCAAATCCCCCAGAAGTGCTAAACATCCATCATCCTGGGTGCTAGCTAGGTTAATCCCTTCCATATCTTTGTCCTGTTTAGACTGGTTAATTGATGGAGTAACACTCCATCTTACCAGCTTTTCAGTATAGTTCTTCATTTCTGTAATTATCCCTTCCTGGGGTCCTAATAAGTTCTCTTTGCCTGTAAAGTATGTTTCAATTTTCCTCTGCTTAGGCAAGTTTGATATTGGGGACACCATAACTGCATTCTCGCTCCTAGAACGTTTTTGATAGGCCATTTCTCTCGAACACCCAATCACACCAATCCCCTTAATCTATTTATCCTGTTTACAAACCCACAAACACTAAATTAAATTAAATCAATTATACAACGAACTCTTATTAGCTTAGGAACAAAACATATATAGAATCCACTTTAGATCTTCGAAACAAATTATATCTTTCCGATCTTAAATCCCAACCAAGTCTGTTGCTCTTTGCATATTTGATGCTTGAGACACTAATTTAAACCTATCCCCTCTAGGGGAATTTCACTTAACCAAAAACCTATGGTCTATAAGCCCCAAAGGAAAATGAAGAGGGAGGGGGCAGGCACTAAAATACGCGCAATTATCCTTAGCGCATCCCCCACAATTTAGGAGCTTACTCTTTGCACAGATAACTTCGGCTTGGCTCCAGTGAGCTCCAAAGGTTGCACCTAAGCCCTTTGGCGCGCGGACCCCGGCGCATGCCTATGGTGCCGCCGTAGGCTCCCACTCTTTTAAGTCAGTTACAGGCCACCGGCTCTTCCCCCGAGCTCCTTCAAGCTGATGACAGTCAGGTGGGCTACCGGTGCAGTCACTTGCTTGCTCCGCTCCGCCCTTGCAACCACTCACCCACTTCCGTAGGCTCCCACCCTTTTAAGTCAGTTACAGGCCACTGACTCCTCCCCTGAGCTCCTTCAAGCTGATGACAGTCAGGTAGACTACCAGTGTAGTCGCTTGCTTGCTCCACTCCGCCCTTGCAACCACTCACCCACTGCTGTAGGCTCCCGCTCTTTTAAGTCAGTTACAGGCCACCGGCTCCTCCCCCGAGCTCCTTCAAGTTGATGACAGTCGGGTGGGCTACCGGTGCAGTCGCTTGCTTGCTCTGCTCCGCCCTTGCAACCACTCTCCATAGGAAACCAGTTTGCAAGCCTATTTTTCTATGATACAGAAATAGTGCTGGTGATATTTACTAGGGTTTTGCTTTGTTTTCTTGGCATGTTTTAGCTTTGGGTTGAAGTAATTTCCCCCATTCTTGTCCCAGAGCATTTAAAGAAAAACATAAATAATATGTTATATGATATAAAATACCTTTAATTGTCAATAGTGGATGCTTCTCATTCATCTCAGCGTAACATGCTCCTCTAGGCTTTCTAAAATGTTTCTGAAGCTTGCTTTGTCTGACCCACCTTCACCAAACCCTACTTTGACTGAGGCTGAAAACAGACATGAACTTTAACTCTGCTTTAATATTTCTTATGCATGTTTCAGGGTTGCTTAGCACTTCAGCATGCATAAGAAATTATAAAGCAGAGTTAAAGTGGAGTTACATGTATGTCTGTTTTCACCCTGAGCCGCAGCTTATTCCAAAAGAGTTTCTATTGCATTAAAAAAAAAATGCTAATCACTAGGAATGCTAATAGAATAAGGTGCTGAAAACAAGACCTCTTTCTTTTCACTGTTTAACTCCCCTCAGATGTGGGAAGAAAGTAATACTCCTTACCTAACTTCATAAAATCTTACAGAGAGGCTTTGCAAGTCTAGATGGATTCTGCAAGAATCTAACAATGCCATTCTCCTCCCTTCTTGTTATATGCTAGGAAGAGTAGAATTAGTAGCGCATAATCTGGGAAATGTGATGTAGGGACATAGGTATTACTACAAGATATAGGTAACACCATACCCACTGATTTCAGTTTAAAAAGACAACTATTTTGTTCCTGGCATAGTGCACATTCACATGAAATGGAAGCTTTGCTTTGAAGGCAAGGCTGCCCTTGGTTAATTTATTCAGTGGTAAAACTGATAATGTGACCAATCCAATCTGAGGGTCAAATATCCTTTGATCACATGAACATTCTGATCCCCTGGTCACATGATCACTTAAGTGTGTGGTAATCTCCTGGGTAATAATATATGCTACGTTATCCCTGGCAGTAAATTACTACACACTAGGAATGGGAAAATTGGAATCTGTTCAATATGATTTGTTGATTTGGGGGCAAATTGAATTGATCTGAAGAATCCGATGCTGACAAGAGATTTTGATATTATTCAAAAAGTTAGACCCTGCTGACGGAACCAGTCAAAGCTCCTTGGAGCTGGTGTCACTCCCTCAGACAAGGGCCGCACAGAGGTGGGGAGGGACCCCTATCCAGCATCCGCCTCCCAACAGCACTGAGGCAAGTACCTGGGCAGGGGTCTAGGGGAGGCAAGCGGCAGCAGGCAGGGGTGCTGAAAGGCAAAGGTGTCTGGGTGGGGAGGGAGAGGGGTGGGTTTAACTTTTCTTTTTCCTTTACAGCAGCGCTCCACAGTGCCTGTCACAGCCTTCTCAGAACTGCCCTGGACAGAAGAAAAAACCTTTTGCACAAATAGGTTTTGTGCATTCACAAAATGGCAACCATGCATGGCCATTTTCCAAAATGGCATCAGCGGTGCCATTTTGGAAAGTGGCCACCCTTCTGCACATGTCCAGCTGAGCATGAAAAGTGGCAGTCTGTCTGTGCATACCCAGCTGCCAGCTGAGTATGCGCAGACTGACTACCACTTTCCAAAATGGCACTGACACTGCCAGCACCATTTTGGAAAATGGCTATGCATACACAGAACTGCCATGGTGGTCATTTTGTGCATGTGACCTGCTCTCCTCGCTGGCACCAAAATGTGGCAGCTGCAATTGCCCTCCTTTGGGCGTGCAGGGTATTGTTCTCACCCAGGTCATGTGACTGCACCAATAGAACCTTTCACGTTTAGATTTGAGATACTAGAGTCACCAATAGAAATCTTCTTAGGGGTGGGACTCCAGGGGGAATACCGGATTTACTGGTATCTGATTTCCCGATACCAGATTTATCAGTATGGGAATACCAGATTTTTAACATTGCCAATTTTACCGGCAATGTTTTTACATTGCAGTCATTGTTAAATGGCGATAATGTAAAAAATCCAGTAAAACCATCAGTATTTAAAATCTGGTATTCCGATACCAGTAAGTATCATATTATTGGATTAATCCAATACTGATAGTCCCACTCCTACTTCTTATATTAGAAGAAAAAGAAAGGTATTTTAATCTGACTTGTATTAACCACCCTCACAAGCGATACCTGTGTTGACAATCTCAGAAAAGAGATCAGGGACTGAATGACTACTGACAATGAAAACCATATATGCTTCTCAAAATGTGAGTGTAAGTTTTGCCTATGCCATACCCTTTTATGGGAATACAGTACCTCAGACTACAGGTCTTCCAATCCATCAAATAGCAACAATAGGCTCATCCCTATACAAGCGGGATGAGTCTATACAAATGGGATGGGCTTCACCTTAATCAGAATGGAACTC
>QEPC01015080.1:402186-428873 GCA_003113815.1 Sphenodon punctatus | reverse complement strand
CTTGTGGTTGTTTTTTAAGCGCATTGACAAGCGACCAAAACCTACCTTTACAAGTGCGTGTTTGAAATGGCCTGCATAAATCCTCCTGTCAGAATATTGGTGTCCACATGTCAGTTACACAGCCCCTTGCTTCCCGGGATCACGGGTCCCGGAGAAGGGAGAGGAGCTGAGCCAAGAGCCGGGCATGCAATGCTCTGTGTAACAGTTACACAGTGCCTTGCTTCCCGGCTGTTGACTCTGCTCCTCTCCCCTGTCTGGGAGCGGAAAGCCCAGGAAGCGAGACCTGTGACAGCCGCTCCTCCTCCTCCACCCGCCCCCACCTGAGGGGCTTGTGGGAACGTGAAAGGCGCATTCTTTAAAATTGCTTGAATGCGCAAATTAAATGCTGGTGTGAATAAATGCAAGTGCATTTTTAAATTGCCTGCATTTAGAAATACCAGCATTTTTCTGTACGTGGGAATGTGCTCTGGGACTATTGTGGGTAGTGGGAATGAGAAGGTGCAAGGCCACCTGCCTATAGCCATGATAGCTCGAGGCCAACTCAGGAAGAGACCAAAGCTGGAGTTGGTGCCGATGTTGCAACCCCCTACCCATCCCACAGTAGTGCCAGCCACAGCTGAGGGAATATGGACTCTTCAAGTCTGGAAATCGGTAATCATTCCCCACTAATAGGGGAGGGAATGTGGGACTGGGATTCAGAAGTATCAGGACTTGTGGGGTTTGTATCCCCTACTTCTTAATTTGCATCAGGCTATTTGTTGCAATGCCAATAGTCAATTGTTGTAAAATCATGCTATGCTGAGAATCTGCTCTACAGCTTCTTAAAATCTCTTCAGACCTCTAGAGTTATGAAAAAAACCCACATCACCACAGCAGTTTATATTAAAGAATGAGTCAGAAGGCTGTTCAATAGCCCTTGTCTGAGTCAGCAATGCTAATGGCATGCATAGTGTATCATGTCACTCTGCTTTTCTATCAAGTGTGTTCCAGGGTTGTATGGTTATAAAATATACTTTAAAATTCACTGAAAAAAGAAGCCTGTTTTATATGACCTGTGTGTGTTAGTATTCCCTAGGGATTGTCTGGCGTCTAATTCCTGCTGGGATAGTGCTTGAATTAGGTTGCATTTAGAGGTCATGATTAGGGCTAATATTCCATCATGGCAGCTGCAGAGGTTACCTTTTCTGTGATTTTCTCCACCATCTGTGACTTTCTCCATCTCTCCATGACTTTTGTGCAATCTTGCCTGCTGTACTTTGACAGCTGTTTTGCATGATTGGGCAAGTGGCATGGTGACAGCAGTGCAAGCAGCAGCGCAATGTGAAGCAAAGAGCTGCGGCAGGTGAGAGAGACAGAAGGATAATAAAAGGCGAGGGAAATGGAGAACGGGGGCTGAGTGGGACAGCAGGTAAGTAGCTGGAGGATCACAGGACGGCCACAGCACATTTAAAGGCTGTCCCTGAATTTTGGGGCACAAACATTGCAGACTTCTGGGACAACTTTAAAGACCCTTTTGCTAATCTTTCAGAAATAGCTGTAAGATGTCTGTTTGTCACAGTCAACAGCATGGGCTGCATTCCTTCTCATCCTACAATGATGTTCTACGTGATGACAGATGCTCTATGAAGCAGGGCAACCTAGCGATGTATAACATGCTTTTTCAGAGTGCGTGGTTTAAAATGTAATGCTTTTTATTTAAATTTATTTACTATTTAACCACTAAATAAAATCGAGTGATCCGTGATTTTCCTGTGACTGTTTTTTACCATGACCTCTCCGTGATTTATTTTTTAAAATGCCATTACAAAATCGTAGCCCTAGTCATGATTACCACCTTTATATCTCACAGCTGTGTTGACCAGGTTTTTATTATTACTATTATTGTTAAATATTTATTTAATTTATTGGATTCTTATTCTAATTGATAATTGGGCAGGTTCAAACCTGGATCAGCACTAACATTATAGAGATACCCAGAGAGATTGAAATGACCAAATAAATGGAGATGAACACTTAATTATTAATCTAATGAAAATATATTTAAGGATATTTGAACAAATATAAGTAAAAGCATCAACAATGGAACAGAATAATAAAATAGGACAGGTATCTTATCAGTGTATTCTTATAGACAATCATTACTTTAGTTACTTTTAAGGTTAAAAATCAAGATTACAGAAATTTTAGAATGATACTTGAAACATGTATAATAATAATAATAATTTATTACGGCTTTGAGCTTTTGCCGTAGCCTTGGAACAACAAACAACAGATACACACAACAAATGAACGGACAAATAACAAGTCAATACAACATAGCCTGAAACATGTATAGTTACCTAGGCATACAAGATCAAGAAGGATAGGAGAAGATGACCATGTGAACCATAGTGACCAAAGAGACCCACGGGAGAGATTCATGGCAGTCCAGGGCAATATTAATATTCCTGTGGTTACATAGGATTTTATAGGGGTAATGTCATACTTGATTCATGAATTAATATTGATTAGATATTGATAGCTGCCAATAGTATGTCCAAAATGTGTGTTTGTAGTGTATAAATGGGCTTACACAATACTTGTACATGCATAAAATTGTGTGTTTATGAATGTTTTTACTAAAAAATTGGGAATTGAAACCTGAACCTCCATCCAAGAAATATCCGGTTTTTAACCTTTGAACTCAGCTTTACAACCAACTGAGCTATTTCATCTTCTGTCTGCCTTTACTTCCATTTCTATAAACTCAAAGGCACATTTACTGGAAATTTACTGAAGAGTTCAGAAATTTAACTAGGGGAAAGCTATCCTGTATATGTCCAGACAATAGCCAATATGATAAATGTATCCTGCTGGGTCACTAGCTGTAGTGCCAAAGTTTTTTCTCTGTTTTACTCTGTGGTGGAGTTTTTCATGCTGTCTAAACAGATCACCATCAGTGAACAGATCTGCTGTAAATTGATAAATAAATTGTAAAATAAATTGTGCACCGAAAGGCCAGTATTTTATTTCCAACAGCAGCCAGCAGTGGATGCCTCAGAGAAAATAAATAGAAGAGGACATATAGAGAGTGTTCCAGATCCTACTGCAACTCCCAGATTTCAGAACTCAAGAGACTACATTCCCATTACTGCACCTTCACAGCATCGTATTGAAATGATTTCCACAGGTCAGTTATGAATTTTCTGATAAGAAGTCCTTCCATTTCTTGATTTTAAAATTCCCACTTTAATTTCATGGATGAACCTAAAGTGATACTATCATGAGAATGGGTAAAAAACGCTATATTTATACCATGGACACAATTCCTCATTTTATAAAATTCTCCCATGTAAAACTAAGTAATCTCTCTTCTAAACCACAAGCCTAATCTTTTCAACATCTGTCCATATGCAAGGCTGTTTTTTGATGTACTACCAATCATACCCTCTAACAGAACTTATTGTTTGGCCAGGAACATCCAACTACTGCTGAAAAGTGGATGTGTGTTTGTTCAGGAATGGTTGCCCTTAATAAAACTCCCATGCTAGCTTCAGAATAGTAACTGAGCATAGGCAATAAACTGGGTGGGCTCACTGCAATGCTGCTAGAATCTGATGTCCGTGGGGCCCCAGAAGTTGTATAAGGAGCCTCAAATTGCTGTTGTGTGTGAGTGAAGCAATCCAAATTCCAGCCCTGCTTTAAACTTGGATCTGAAGTTTAGATCAGAACTAAATATCAGATCCAAGTTTAAAGTAGAGCTGGAAGTCTGATTGCCTCACTCACACAAAAGTGATCATTATGCAGCTTCCTGGATTCCGTGGACATCAGATTCTAGCAGTGTTGTGTGTGAACCCACACACTGTCTGCATGCCCCTACTGTACACAAACCCCGTTGCAATTACACAAACACTCAGGACTGCTCAAAAAGTAGTAAGTGTTACATACACACGACTCTAGCTGCACACAAAGCAATCCTTGTCTTCTCCGAACTCTCCCAAAAAACACACACATCACTTATTTCTAAAACAGAATTATTAGCAGCTCAGTTTTGGCTATGAAATGTTTCTCCAGAATTTTGTTAAGAGGGGGGAAGCATGCTACATGCTACAAATACATAATAAATGCTGTGACTCCCAGAAGCCCCCTCATTTTCCATCCCTGGCACAGACAGAGATGGAGGCTCCTTCACCGATGTGACTTTGCCCCTTCCTTTCCTGCTGATGTCAGCCTCCAACTCCAGTGGGGGAGTGTTGGCTCACATGGTTTGAAGTTGGGCCTTAGCCTATGACCCAATAGGGGGTCTGGGCCTCTGGGTTCCCTACTCTGGTTGTACATCTGCTTCTCATGGTAACAATCCAATTCTACACCTAAATTCCATAGGATCTATTCGTAAGGAACTGGGACTTGATCCAGCAGCCTTGGGGCCCTGGAGGTGGCAGTTGGCTCTTCAGTGCCACTGGCTTACTCTGGCCAGGGCCCAGGCTTGTGTCAAAGGTCACACACCTCCTCAGCGACATAGAGGAAAGCATCATTAAAAATAATGGAAAATAGTAGCCTGTCCCCTGAACTCTTTTGGAAACCTCAGTCTTTTTGAAACTTGGCAGCAAATATGGTTTTTCTAAGCCTATTTACCACAATACAATATTAATGGCATTTCTGGCAAATTAAATACATCTCTATGTGTATATGTATGAAATAATCATATAGCAATATTCATCTAAATAACTTTGAGTGCTTTAAGAATATTAATTTAAAATTTTCAACACCTCTTTGAGAGATGGTGCATAAGGGTATTCCATACTTAGTTTATATGAAAAAAAAGTTATTTCTCTGCTTTTTCCATAAAAAGTTATAGACCCGACTCATCTGGTAAATCCTGGCCCTGCGTCATGTCTGTAGAAGGCTCTCTAGCAGTGGATTTAGGTGACACAATCTTATATACTTCTCCTGAAATTTTGGTTCTCGATTCAGTTTCAGGCAATTTGATTTTGTTTTCCACCTTTTTTCTTTTCTTCAATGTAAAAAAATAAAAATAAATAATTCAATGCAAAAAACTCAAATCCAAACCAGATCAACAAACTAAGTTCTTAGAGAACCAAATCCGAAAAAGCCATATCTGAAATTTGTCCCAGAGTCCCATACCTAGTATACATCTTAAGTGTAGTGTGAAGATCAACTTTCTTTATTGTTTAGCAGCTTTTTGTGTATCTAGGAGAATGGTAACGTAAAGGCAACATAATTGGATGGTGGGGGTAAAAGCAGGGTCTTTGCCGCTACTGAGAGCTTCATCATTTCTCCCCATTCTGGAGGGGAGGGACTCAAGGCTCGATGGCTTCCACAGCAGCTGTTAAGTAAAGTTTTGCAGCAGCAACACAGCTTGGGGGTCAGAGGACAATTTATTTTCCTTCTAATTAATACCACAGAACTATGCATCCTTCTATTTTCTACTACAGAACTACATAGAGTCCTGCTTGAATTGCATTGACTTGGATTGGGACCAAGTGGTTTTGGACCCAACTAAGATACTTCATTGACTGAGTAGTAGAGCACAATTGCAGTTAGTTACTCATATATGCAGTGGCTAGGCCTGATCAAAGGATTCTGCAAACTAACTCAAATATGGCCAGTTAGGAACAGTGCATATTGTTTAAATGAGGAACTGTGAGTTTTATAGGGTGAAAACAATTGCACAGCCAGCACACCGGATACATTTTCCAAGGAGGGGGTTGTGCACCCCCATCTGGGACAGACCAAGAAATGAAATAAACATTTCCCCAGCCTGACCTGGCCAGAGAGGGAAGGCAGGGAGCAACATGCAGCCCTGCCCTTGCCCTGCATCTGGTGCCCCACCCCCCACCATGATGGGCAGTCACATCTGGTGGCCCAGAAACAGAGACATGGGGTGAGGTGCTAGCCCAGGACAGTCCTATTGTCTCCTCACAGCAATATCAAGGAGGAGGGGAGGATATCTTGTGAAAGGAAAAGCTTTTGTTCATGGAAGATTTTCCATTACGATTAATAGCAAAAAGTACTAAGCAATTAATAAACACTTTTTCTATAGATTGCCTCTTTCTATCACTTCCCCACTGGGCAAGGCCATCTGAACTGGGGCCCTATCACACTTATTAACACCTAATGAGATTTCATTCCATAGAGTATTAGCCCAGTAGTTCTCATCTTGTTGGCTGCAGACCCTGGGGTTCTGCAGAACATGTCCAGGGTGTCAGTGAGGAACCCCTTGAAACTGCCTGCCCTGCTCCCGGCTGCAGAGCAGAGAAGAGAAAAGAAGCACCAGAAGCTAAAGCACTGTTCTGAATCACATGGGACACAGCAGGCACCAGAGGCATGGCACAAGACAGGCAGCACAGGCTCAGGCTCGGTGCAGCAAGTGGAGCTTCAGGGAAGACTTGGGAGAGGTGGCACGCTGGGTGTGATCAGAGTGGAGCCTAGGGAAGGGAGGCTGGGTGGAGCCAGGGGATCTGGGGCCTGTGATGGGCAAGACGTCTTGGAGGGCAAGGGATCTGGGGAGTCTGTGTGGAGGCAGGGAGGATGTGGGGGGGCAGGGGATCTGGGGTGGTCAGAGGCATGGGTCAGGGATGCTGGGTGGTCTTTGGAGCTGGGGGTCCTCACCTCCATACAAAAATGTTTAGGGATCTGCAGATTTTTTTAAAAGGTTGAGAACCTTTGTATTAGCCCAAATCTAGCAGTATGGGCACATTAGATTAGCACTGTCACACAAAAGCTTTTGTACATGACAGATCCAAATTAGTGAAGTCCATCAAAGGAGGTTTCTAATTTTGTAACTTTTCAAGATTTAGACTTATGGCTGAGCAAAGGTCAAAACACACTAGTGATAGGGGAGATCTGAAGCCTATTCCAGGGCTCTAAGATCCAGGACCATATTCTGATCATTGGACAAATCTTCAGTGGGTTCATTCTTTTTCGTGGCTTGGCTACAACTGTTACTAGTGCTGAAGCAAGAACCCCGTGCATCCTTGCGAGAAGGCATGAGATTCTCAAAAACGACAAACTGCATTTTATGCATGCGCAAAATGGCTGCTGATTTTGCACATGCACAGTGTTTTCTGAGGGTTTGAGAATCGCATGAGAGTCTCGTTGCTCTTTAAATACTCTGCACATGTGCAAAATGGTGACAAGGGGCCGCACATGTGCAGAAATGGCCGCAGTGACCAGTTTGTACATTCTCAGTGCTGGGTTTTGGCCACACGAATTTCACGTGATGACGGGTCAAGAATCATCTGATTCTTGACTCAGTCCCTCAAATCTCGGTGAGAAGCCAATTCTCGATGGGATTTACGAGAATGTGAGGATGAGTTTCAGCCCTAATTGTTATTCCTTAAAAAGAGCAAGAGATACAAGCTGCTCAGTTTTGGGAAAGGATGCCCAGTGAAAGGAAGATTTCACAGGATATTCACACTTGAACATTTCTTACATTTTGTAAGAAATGCTTCAACCTAGTCTTAACCCTTGCACCTTTTTTGTGCTTCTGTGTTATTTTAATTTACTTTTCTCGATTCTGCTTGATATTCCTGGGTAAAGTTCCCTCCTTTAAAAAATAAAATAAATAAATAAATAAATAAACTTGAATAGAAATCTGAAAAGGATGTCTTGTGGCATATTATTTTTATGGACATTTTCTGAGAGGTCACAAATGCCCTATTTTGACCTCGCTGCAATATCAAGGGGGAGGGGAAGATATCTTGTGAAAGGAAAAGCTTTTGTTCAAGGAAGATTTTCTATTATGATTAATAACAGAAAGCACTAACCAATTAATTAAAAAACACTTTTTCTATAGATTGCCTCTTTCTATCACTGCCCCACTGGGCAAGACCATGTTAAAAAACCTGGTTCACTAATGGCAGTAGTTAAAATACAATGGGCTATTATGAATTAGTCAATACAATGAAACCATATTACAAATTACTGGACTGCTGAGTACAATTTGCACATTCTATCACATTCCTCATCTCAGCATGGGGCTTTGAGTACAATGTATCATAATTGACTGCAGACTTTACTCTTGACTAGGACCATTACTTTTTGAATGATATGAGCTAAGTCCTCTTACTGCATAGAGTAAGGGAGCTCAGGGTGCTAGCCTCAGTACTCAAATTGATAGTTTTCCTGCTGCTCAAGAAAGTAAACTATGCTTCTGTCTGCATTGGGACTGATCCACTCTTAACTCCACCACAGTTCCCCTTGCTTCCCATTGTGCACTCCTGTACAGTCATCCTGCACCCAGACCCCATACTTTGACTGTGACATGACTTGACCCATGAAAGGGTCAGCATTTGTTTTCACACTAACAAATATGAATGGATTTTGTATGTACAAAAGTGCTTCTGGTAAGCGCTAGATGTCTTTCACTTTGCTATCATCATCACTTTCTTCTGAAAATGAAGTGAGAGCATGCAGTATAGAGACTGCATACACACAGAGCTAAGCAGGGTCATTTTGCCAGAGTATGATATGAGGTGTGATGGAAGCATCTCACCACCTCAGGGAGAACTGTGCACGGATGATCATTCAGGATCCTACAGCCTGCATCTGTTATGTGCCTAGCCCTCTGTCAGCTATTGACAAGTTGTGAGTTGTTTCCATGACCTTAACTTGTGCCCTTTACAGTAAGATAGACCTCTGGAAAGGCACAGAAGAACAAATGTGGACAGGTCAGGTCTCCAGCTCAGGAGATGCTAGTTAGGGAATTACCGTAATTCCCACCCACACAAAATCTACTCTTTTTATGGCATTTTTAGGGCACACAATAATCACCCCTGCTAGGGTATCAGCAATAATGCCGTGTGGCATTCTTTATAAACCCTTGACAGGGCTATCAGCCAAATCATAATTTACCCACCTCAGGGTCTAGCACCCCAGACTAGGGTTTTAACATCCTCCCAGTCTCCACTTCTCCCCTTATAGCTGGGCCCATTCCACCAGGCAATGGGACTTCTCCCAATAAGTGGGTCCTCAACATAAACTATACCATAATTCAGGCCCTTTTTACATGGGTGGCATCCACGCACAAACAATGAGAAATCTGGGTGTTCATGCATGGGCGCTGCCCATGTAAATCCCATGGGGGTGGGGGTGCATGCTCCCACACACATGCATCCCCATACATGGAGGTATCAGAAAAAATGGATGTGCCTCAAAGTGCGGGGATGCATGTGTGTGTGTGTGTGTGTGTGTGCGTGCACACTCATCTACACCCTCCCCCCATGCAACACACATGAACCACAGTGCACATAAACACCCCCGCACTGTGGCCCCTGTTAAAAGAACCTCAAAGTTCTTCTCTACTGAGGTATACTATGGTCCTTTTTACACAGGCCGTGACCCAGGGGGTCCACGTGTGCTGCAGTAGGAATGAAACAGAAAACCACCACGGTACCTTTTTCCAATGGAAAAAACTCTTCCGCAATGAGTGGCATAGTGCAATAGAGATGTTCATTCCACTACTTCTGCCGACTGCTAAAATAGCAGAACGTTTCTTCCAACAGTTTGATTGCCCGTAATTTCTGCCGACACCACGAAGTAGTGGAACAATGTTTGTTCTGGCAGTTTCCAAGATTGTTCCTACAGTTTCTGAATTAGTGGGATGCCGGCGGAATTAGCAGAATGCTGGTGGAAAAGTTGTGGAAAGCTGTGAAAAGCATGGGCAGTTTCAAAATGGCAGAATGAAAGAGTGGAGCAGGAAAAGGAGTTGCCACTTCAGTCCTACACCACTGTCTGTGTACACCACATGGGTGTGTGCATGTGTGTAGATGGGTGCACACTCACCCCCCACACATCAGGGCACCTCCATATTTTCCAGTGCTTCGATGCCTAGGTGTGTGTACACCCACCCCTGTGAAATTTACAGGCAGCACCCACACATGAACACCCAGGGGGTTCATGCATGGGTACTACCCATGTAAAAAGGCCAATGAATAGAGTTTTTCTTCTGCCTTGCAAGCCAATAAATCTTCAAGCTCTTTCATGAGCCACACATAATGGAAAAGCCCCACCTTAAACTCCCACGTTATCTGTGTGGAGCAAACTGTTGAGAGTGGCTGATCATGGGGGGCTTGCAGTTGGAGAATTGCTTCTTGGAGGCTTTCAGAAGACCCTTGGGCTGACTTGGCTCAACAACCCTAACAACAGCCTGCCTCCTCGAACTCTTTTTCTCAAGTGGCAAGCTGGCTGTTATAAACTCCTGCCTACTTCTCCCTCTCCCCAGGGTTTGGTCAGAGCTACTACTGGTTTCCCCTCAGATATCACCACCTGTGAGCTAGAAGCTGTCTGTTAATTCTCTAGCTGCAGAGTTGCACAGGCAGTTGCTTTCAATTAAGGTTGCAGATAGCTGCACCTGAGGCTGTATCAGTTTAGCTAGCAGATGGCTTGCAACTTTCTTGCAAGTTCAACCCAGCTCTGTTAGGGCTTCTTTGGTTGGAAGCAGCCACTCTGTTACAGCAAGTTTCACCTGAACTTCCTGAATATATTTCCTCTCCCTTAAACGTATGTGCTATGTTCAAGTAGGAAGGGAAACGTTATTTGTACACTTTTCAATAAGTTCACTCCAAGGCAATACCTAGTCCAGTCCACACTAGAGAGATGAAAGCTAAACAGCCAACTCCCTTCAGTACAATTGGTACTCAAGTTGCACAAGTGCTTTTGGAAATCACACCCTTTATCTTAATGCAATTGTAAAGCCTTTTATTGCAGAACTGTAAGTATGAGGGGATAATTAAAAAATTGATAGCACTGTCCTTGTCAGTGTTTTGCTCCTACCTACATTCATTAGGCATCTTATCAGTTTAATAGAAAGGTTACTAATACATTCTGATTTTCATTTTCTCTTTGTGACTTAGCATAATGTTAGGGCACTTCATTTTCACTAATACCATATGAAAGCTTCAACTTCTTAGCAACACTCTGAAATATTGAATTTCCTGAAACAAAATGTGATGAAAAACCACTCGGCAACAGGAAACATTTATGTAATGAGAAAGTCACCAATATGCCACTGAGGGTCACTAATTCTGTCTGACAGTAAATTACCACTTGTTGAAAGTTACAAGAGTAAGGTTTTTTTGCAGCAGCAAATGTAATTTTTGCTAATGTGAAGTGAAAGACATCACTAATGTGGTAGTCATTAGCCTCCTCAAGGATGTGGTGGATAGTGCAGTTTTCTGCCATGTATTTGAGACTTATTTGGGCTCAGCTCTCTTTAGACTGACAAAGGGAGAGAGAGTAAACAACAGTGCAGTCATGAAAAGGATTGTCTCAAAAGTAAGGCAATCTAGGAAAACCACACCACCAATGCATTTATTATTATTTATATGCCACCAATAAACTTTTCCTGCCACAAGATATTCTATTTTTTCTATTTGATCTTGCAGCGAGGTCACAATCAAGCATTAATGACATCTCAGAAAATGTCTGTAGAAATAATATAATATGCCACAAAGATATCCTTTTGATTTCTTTGCAGGTTTTCTTTTCTTTCTTTCTTTCTTTCTTAATAAAGGAAGGGACTTTACCCAAGAGTATCAAGAGGAATTGAGAAAAGTGAATTAAAATACATAACAGTCAAGATTAGAGATGGGTCCCTGCCCCAAGAGGCTTACATTCTAGGATGGGCAGTACTATAGCTGAGTTTAAAAGAGGTTTGGACAAGTTTCTGGATGATAGGTCCATTAGCAGCTATTAGCCATACAGGATCAGGGAACATGATGGCAGCTGGGGGGGAAAACAACAGGGAATGGATGCCCCATTGTGACCTGTTGGGTGCTTCTCCTAAGCCACCATGATTGGCCACTATCGGAGACAGGATGCTGGACTAGATGGACCATTGGTCTGACCCAATATGGCACTTCTTATGTTCTTATGGTCTTATGAGGAGACAATGGGGAGGGAAACATAGGGGTACAGAGATACATTCAAGATGTTATGAAGGTGCAGATGCATGTGTTTAGCTTCATTAAAAAAGGAGAAGGGGGAGCCTAAAGGAGAAAATGGCATTAGGCAGCTAATTTTTGATTTTGAGCTGTCAGCCAAATGCAAGAAATCAGGGGCTTGACATCTCCCCTCCCCCCCCCCCCAATATGAGTGTGATGGTGGATACAATGGCTGCACACCCTTTGGGTTTGCACAGGAGCTCAGAGGATGGAAGCATCAGTCAGAGAGTTTTCCTTCACTGAACCTTCCTGTGATGCTTCTCCACTGCTGTGATGCTTGGGGCAGAGAAGCAATTCTCTAGCACTATGGAAGAGTCAGGTCAAAGTCCATGGGGTTGTGCAACAGCTGGGAACTCTAGCATCCAGAATGAGGTTGTGCAGAAGCTGTGAACTGTCTCTATGACAGAGAGAGTAAATGCATTTGAAACCATTGGTGCCTCCTCCACCATTAAAGTCAATGGGAGTGTTGCCATTGACTTCAGCGGGTGGAGGATTGCACCTATGTGTCACCTACTGACATAATAGCCTGTAGGAAGAATAAGGAAAGCACTAGAACGGTAGATAAGGGGTGAATTCTCATGGAGATGATTGATGCATTTAAAACTGTTAGATATTTAAAAGCAATTGTAGATAGGTAATGATCATCCAATGGGGGTATATTTATAGGATGGTGCCACAGCAGTCTGGATCTTCTTGACCCAATGTGCTCAGTAGGCTGAATCCCAAGCACTTCAGATCCTGTACACGTGCATGCACATGGCTTCTGCAGGACACAATGTGCCCTCAATAGAGAGCCGCATGGTTTGCGCATGGCTGCACACTGCACATGGGATCCACACGGCTTGGGATTGGCCTCACCATCAGTGATCTGGAAGAACATATAAAACCACTGCCGGTAAAGTTTGTAGATGACACAAAAAATGAGTGGTATGGTAAATGCTAAGATAGGGCAGGTGAGCTTTGAAGAGCAGCATGGATTGATTATTAAATGTCTCACTGAAATAATGTGTTACAGCCAAATACAAGACTGTAGCTAGAAACAAAAGGCATAATCCAGAACTCACACACATATGACTTAGACGTGTTCGCACGAGTTCCATGTGGTTTCCACGCGGTTTGTACATGTGGCACAGTCCCCCAAATGGTGGTGCACTCAATTTGTGCACGCACTTCACCTGTGCCATGCACTTGTCCACAGGGCTTGGGATCGGCCCCACTGAGTGTTTAGCCACACTTACAAGATGAATGATTTTATCTGGAAAAGTGGTGGTATTGAAAAGAGCTATGGGTTATACAGAGTAAGCAGTTAAACATAAGCTCTTGATGCACTGCAGATCTGTGGCTAAGAAGTGTAGTGCTTGAATGTATAAGATGATACCATGGTGTGTAGGATATTCAAGGAGGAAGTGCAGCATTTGTGCTAAGACCACCTATCTGTAGTGTTACTAAAATGTCATTTTGATATCTTGAGTATCATGACTTGTGGGATAAGCTTGGTTTTTCAGCATAGCCAGACAGACTATCATTGCTGCCTAACTTTTCAGTTTAATCTTAGTAGTAGCAGTATAGAGAGTACATGTGTGTGGGGGGGAGGGGGGTTAAATACATTTTGAATTTCTGCTTTTATGATTGCTGAAATGCTCCTGGTAAGAGAAAGTGGAAAGGACTTTCCAAGCTGGAGGCCACATAATGAAGGGAGTCTTTGTACCTCTGCAAACTGATCAATCATTATTGACTTGGCATATTTTGCATCTTGCTACTGAGCAATATTAATTGCTTGCTGTTTTTCTTATTTAGTGCAGACGAAATTGGGAGCAGATTGTGCAGATCACACTCATTTTTCAATCCCAAGCATTGGGATTTTTAATATAATTAATGAATCAGGTCTGGTAGGGTTTGTTTATTTATTTATTTCCCCGCTGCATGAGGCTGTCAGGCAACATGTGGAAATGTTTTTGGTTCTTTGAGCTATCAGTCATTTAATTTGCCAGGCAGATTTCATCCCTAGCAAGTTGATTGTGTATGGGATTGATGTTTCTTTGAACCAAGTTTGACTAAATAGAAAGAGCAGCACCTTATGTTGGTGTCATTCCTGTTATAGAAGGAGTAATAATGATTGGAACTGGCTTTTGTAAATAAGACATAAAATGAGATATTTGATTTCTATCACCATTATTAACACAGAGACTGGGAAAAACAAAATCACACACTACTTATTCAGTCAGTACCCCTATGAGGTTTATGCCTGTGGCGTGGATGCATTATAACTTGTTTCTCTTTAATCCACAAAAATCAATGCAAGGAAACTGAAGAGGCCTGAACAGAAGAGTGAAGCTGGTTATTTGCTGCTGGTAATTTCTCTGATGATGACTTACAAGCTGCTCTTTGTTTTCTTAGAAACTGATGCCCTATGATGAAAGGAACCAAGTTGGAAGGATCATGTCCCAAGGTGAGACTGTTTCATAGGTTGTACCTATGAAGGGCAGCCGACTGAGAAGCTGTGACTCAGCAGCAGCATCAGGTACAGAGCTGAAAGTGTAACACACAATTCTGTCCTGAATCAGGGAGTTTTCCAACACTCAAACATTAAAGAAGATATGCTTGCCTACGTGCGTTGAAGAGTTACATGGGTGCCTAACTGCCTATCTTTTCTCCCTTTTGCTGGTGACCTGGTGACTTTTGTGTAAAAAAAAAAAAAAAGTCTGTTACTTGACTATTTTGTTGCACTTTGGGGAACAATAAGTCATTCATATTGTTAATAATTAATATATAAGGGTTGTTACTGTTGAGGCACTGGTGAGTTTCAGGCTACACCCTTCTATCTGCAGTTGAGACTTTTAGAGTCTATTTGCCATCAGTGTTGGCGAATGGTGTTATGCAGACCAGATGTTTTTTATTTTTCTCTCAGGACACGACCAACTAAAGCACTTAAAGCATATACTAGTCCTGTTGGCTTCAGTGTTTCAAGTTTAGCATGTGCTTAATGACCTTATTGGATTGGTGCCATAACCAGTGGATTTTCCACCTGCACTCTAACATTAAACCTGCAATCTATTATGAAAGCAGTCAATCATGAGCGGAGTATTTAGATCTCTAACCAAATGCCCTGGAAAATCAGGGATTCAATCATCTAAATGTCTGTCAGCTGTGCTCACAATTGACTGTGGTAACAACACCAGCTGTCATTTGTTGAAAATGTGACCCTTTCCCTGTAAATCTAATTGATAAGGTGGATGGGAAAACAGGATTAAAAATAAGAAACTTCCAAAACCTTTTGTCTCTCACCCAGAGCTAACTCCAATGGTTCTGTGACATCAATAATGCAGTCTTTAATGTCCTCTTCTACTACTGTTTTAAGTCATGCATAAGCATGTCTAGCTTTAGCAGAGGCAAATGCAGAAATACAGAACTACTATGAAGTATGAGTAAAAACAAATTAGATGACAGTGCACACTGGGGGGCAAGTAGGTATTCACTTCCCATTTATTATGTGAGTGCCAGATGTTAGCCTCCACCCGCCATGTGCTCACCACCTACTCACAGCACAGTCCAGGGACATTACAGGTCCACCGTGTGGGCGAATGCAGGCTAATGGATGTGCACCCATGAGGCTGTGACTTATCTATTAGGTTCTGTGCAGCCTCCTCATGTCCAGATCCACTAGCACCATAGAGCTGCATGAGAAATGCCTAGAGCACTTCGTGGAGTGACCGTTTCTGACTCCTCTCACTCTCACTGGCACCTTAAAAAGACACCATTTCCCCACTGCAGCCAGTCCAGCTGCCAGCATGGAGGTTGCAACCACAATATGATATTTCTCCATGCCCATCCCCTCCACAGAGCTGACGCAGATCGACATGGACACAGACACCATGACTCTCACAGTTCTAGCTCAACAGCCTGCTTTTGTTTGGAAGAAGGGTTTTTTTTTTTTCTTGGTGGAGGAGAACAGCAATTGAATACCCTGGTGGAAGGGTGGGGCTGAGGTGGTGGTTCATGTTTACACAGCTGCATGATAAAGACTTCTGTTTATTGCTATCTAATTATGTTATTTATTGTTTACTGTGTTGCCAGGTGGCTAGGAAAATGCAGAAGAGGAGAAGGAAAATCACTGTGAAACAGCTTCATAGGATGGGAAAGGTATGTGCGGGGGTGGAGAAAGGCAGTATCGTGGGCCTGTGTGCTGGCATGGCAGTGGAAGCCAAAATGGCAGCTGGGGGGAGAGAATGGAGCAAATGGTGGCGGTTCCTCTACAGTAATTGGACCATAGGATGATAAGGGAGAAGGCACCATGGTGAACTGGTATGGGGGGGGAAAGCCAAAATGGTGGCTGGGTGTGGAAGCATAGATGGTGGCGGGGGCATGGTGCAAATGGCATAAGGAGAGCTGCGTGGTACTTCTCTTTGCTGGTGCTACCATTAGGCCATTCAGGCTGCGACCTGGGGCAACAACTTGAAGGGGGATACTCTCTTGCCCCCCATCAAACTGTCCTGCTGCTGCTGGGGGGAGGGGGGCAAGAGAGGCAGTCCTTCCCCAGATACAGCGTGGACTTTAGTGGCAACAGCAGCAGGTTCAAGGGGAATCCTGCTGCAGCCGCCACCACTAAACTCCATGCTATATCATGGGAATGGCAGTGTAGGGTGACAAGATGAAGGAGGTGCCTCTCCTTCCCCCCTCTCAGCTGAGGCCGCCTAGGGTAGAAAATATCCTCGCACCAGCCCTGACTTCCTGGGGCACTCCCCCAAGCTGACTCACCTGCCGAGCTGCACCTCTGTTCCCACTGATGCTCCAGGCCTGACCCACTGCTCAACTGAGCCAGGTGGTGCACCACAGTCCCCATGGTGAGGGTGTGTGTGGGGCCGGAGGAGCACAGGGAGCAGTGGTACAGCTGGTTGAGAAGGACGCTGGGATTTTTTAAAATAATTTTTTTCCCTAAAATAATTCTCAGCATTATTGTTCTAAAATAAAATATTTTTTCATCCTTTCTAAAAATGGAAAGTGTCTTGCAGCCTTAACAATGAATTATAATCACTATTCTCTTGTGTTTACAAGAACCAGCAGCTTGTGGAAGAAATGAACTCATGGAAAAGGTGAACCCCTCCACATAAACATGGAAGGCACAATGCAGTTCCAAAGCCAGGGATAAACATAGGCAGTGTCAAGGTCCCTCTGCACTCTACCCATACCCCTTGCCCCAGGAATAACGTGAGGTACTCACCCTTTAATTCCTTCCTTTACCCCTGGGTGCAATGGTAGGGGAGACGGGGCAGATTCTATTCCCCCATCTTTAGGAAATGGAGACACCCATGAACCCACATCCTCAGCTATCAGGGGTGCATGGATCTTCCCATTACCCTGAAACTGTAGTGTAGAAGTGGTGAAACTTTCTATTCCCA
The DNA here is from genome assembly GCA_003113815.1 of Sphenodon punctatus. Lineage (NCBI taxonomy): Eukaryota > Metazoa > Chordata > Lepidosauria > Sphenodontia > Sphenodontidae > Sphenodon > Sphenodon punctatus. The sequence goes on along the minus strand of QEPC01015080.1, from coordinate 411,532 downwards.
CTTCCCTGTGGACCAAATATAATCTCCTCCAAAACTCTTAATTTTCCTGTAGTGGGTGGGCCTGGGCCTGCTAGGAGTGCTCCAGCCAGGGCCTGAGGAGTCTCAATTATCTGCAGGATGAGGCGATGGGCCAGCCTGAACCAGGACCTCAGCAAGTAGTGTCAGTCAAGGTCCCCCTGCCCTCTTCTCCTCTCTTTCCACCTCAGACAACCAGGCCCTGACCAGAGGAAGCCAGGAGGGAGGGAGGAGGGAAGGGGGAGGTTCCTGCCTTACACCTCCCATCACTGCCTGCCGTTGGGAACCATTGCCTAGGCAAGGGTACCTTGACTGCCGTGCCCTACCTTACACCTCCCCTTGCTGGCCTTCACAGACAACCAGTCCTGGGCAGGGGGAGCCCAGTGGGCAAATTGCCTGCGCCACCCTCTCCTCTCTGCCCACCATGGGCAACCAGACCCTGCTTCTTCCTCACAGACTTTCTGGTGACCCTCTCGCCAGCCAGACTCAACATCTGGCCTCCCCTGGTCTCCCTCCTCTCTGTCCCCTCCACCCCAGTCAACCAGACAAGGGGAGGAGGGCAGAGGGAGTCTGATTGGTTTCTGCCTATTTCTGGGGGAAGTTTCTTTCAGGAGGATCTTGACTGGTATACCCTGCCTTATGCATTCCTTCTCTGCCCACCACAGGCAACCAGCCCCTGGCCAGGGGGAGCCAACCTGGGCACTTGGCCTCCCAAAGTAGTCCTTGCTATGGGGTGGGCATATTATGGCGATACGGCATATTTTTTTCTTATTATTTTTCCATGTGAGCTGCCACTCTTGTCAGACAGGTTAGGAAGTTCTCAACTTGTTCTTTGTTTCTTCTACTACGCATCATTAACCAGATCTCCAAATACTTTCTATCTACCATTCTATCTTTTTACTGCCTATCCACTACATTTGAAAATGCATTGTACTCATAAAAGTATGGCAAAAGGTGCATATTGCGTTGTCACCAATATGCTGATGTCACCCAGCTATACCTTTCATTTTCAACTGACCCAGGCCCTGCAGTCTCGGTGCTTTCCCAGTGCCTGGAGGCAGTGGCAGAGCAGACTGTGACTGAATCCCGATAAGATGGAGGTGATGTTGGTGGGTCAGGCGGCTGGGGTGATGATGTCCCTCGTTGAGGGGGTCCGCCCCCCGCTGGCTTCCCACGTCTGGAGCTTGGGAGTCCTGTTGCACCCCAGCCTTCGGCTGGATTACCAGGTAGAGGTAGTGAAGGGAGTCTTTTGCCAACTACATCTTGTGGAGGCTTCAACCATATGTTTTGGATTCCAACCTGGTCACCCTCATCCATGAGTTTGTCACCTTGAAGCTGGGTTACTGTAACATGCTCTATGTGGGATTTCCCCTGGTGACAGTTTGGAAGCTGAAACTGGTGCAGAATGTGGTGGCTGATCTTTTGACAGCGACGGGCCATAGGGAGCACATAACACCAGTGCTCTGAGCTCTGCACTGGTTGCCTATAGCATTCCAAGTCCGATTCAGGGTGCTGGTTTTAACCTTTAAAGCCCTGCACGGCTTGGGCCCCTCCTATTTGAGAGACCGCCTCACTCCTCAGCTCCTCAGGCGATCCTTATGGTCCACCAGGGGTGCCTTCTTGGAGGTCCCCCAGGTTAGCCGGGGGGCCACAATGGAGAGGGCATTCTCGGTGGCAGCATCGCATCTGTGGAACTCCCTCCTGGAGGAAGCTCAACTGGTCCTGGGTCTGCTGGCCTTTCGCCAGGCCTGTAAGACCTGGCTGTTCATCCAGGCCTTCGGGGAAGGAAGTTGGTAGATGGGGAAGGAGGAGGGGGTGTTAGTTTTTCATAGTTCTTAGCTTATTTAACTGATTTTTAGTTTTCCTTTTGGTCTGTTTTTTACTTTATTTATTGTTTTAAAATGTGCAAGTTGTGAGCTGCCCTGAGCCATCTGTTGATGGGAGGGGGCAGGATATACATTTTAAAATAAATAAAATAAATATTGGTTTGATAAAACCAATAATAATCCATTGATAAGTTGAGTATTTATACTTGTACTCATACTTTATGTTGTGTGTTAATAAACATGTGGCTGGAGCACCAGATACACATCCCAGGGAGGGAGATCCACTCCCATCCGGGTCAGGTCAGGGAACAGAATAAACGTGCCTGCTAATTGACTGGGCCAGGCCGGGGAGGGGAGGCGGAAGAGATTTGAGGCCAGTTGGCCCTTCAACCATGCTGTGGCTGGCACCCCGCTCCACACCGTACGTAGAACCATCAAATGCTCGCTTTGATTTGTTTGCAGACTTTTTTGCAGATAAAATTGTTCAAATTCACCCCAGTTGTGACTTTTCTAGCAGGGAACAGGTAGGAAGCAGTAGAAGCCCCTTCTTGTCCTGTTTTGTGGGATACGTTTTGGGCGGTGTCGCCCTCAGATGCGGGGGATGCTCTTGGGACTGTTTGAGCCACCTATTGTGAACTAGATCCATGCCTGTCCTGGCTGGTTAAGGCTAGCTGGGAGACATTGGGGCTGTTGCTGGCGGGAATAGTCAACACCACCCTTGGGGAGGACAGGGTGCGGGCTGTCTCAAGGAGGTGGTGATGCGGCCCCTGCTCGAGAAAATATCTTTGGACATTGACACCCCTGCCAGTTATCAGCCAGTCCCTAACCTTTCTTTTTTAGGGAAGGTTATTGAACAGGTAGTAGCTCAGCAGCTTCAGGGGCATCTGGACCAGGTTAATTTTCTTGATTCCTCGCAGTCGGGCTTTCATCCGGGTTATGGCATGGAGACTGCATTTGTGGCTTTGTCCAATGATTTCTCCCATGAGTTGAACTGTGGTCGCTCAACCCTGTTGATCCTATTAGAACTCTTGGCTGCATTTGATACCATTGATCATGAGTTGTTGGTGACTCAGCTGTGGGACCGGGCAGGGATTGGCGGGACTGTTCTTGAATGGTTCTGCTCTTTCCTGGCCGGGAGAACCCAGCATGTGGTGCTTGGGGAGTTTTCATCCCTCCCCAGGGCCTCATGTGTGCAGTAGGGATGGGTGAACAGAACCGAGTTTGGAAATTTGGTTCGGTTCAGAAGTCTGGTTCGGTTGACTGAACTGGTCGAGTTCGGTCTGAACTTCTGAACCGCATTCGTCCATCCTTCGTGTGGAGTATCGCAGGGTTTCATCTTATCCACTATCTTGTTCAATGTGTACATGCAGCCTCTGGGAGAGGTTGTTAGGGAGCATGGAGTGAGATGTCATCAATATGCTGATGACACCCAGCTATATCTCTCATTTTCCTCTGACTCAGGCCCAGAATTCTCAGTGCTTGTTCGCTGTGGGGGATTGGATGAGGGCAAGCTGCCTGAGGCTAAATACTGACAAAACGGAGGTAATAGTTGTGGGGAGGGCCGAGGGAGTGGTGTGCCCTCCCCTGGTATCTCAGGTCCGGAGTCTGGGGGTGCTCCTGGACCCACCGCTCCACCTGGATGCCCAGATGGAGGATGTGGTGAAGGGAGCATTTTGCCAGTTACATCTGGTGTGTCAGCTTAGGCTGTATGTCTCGGACTCAGATCTGGTCACAGTCATCCATGCTTTTATTACCTCGAGACTGGATTACTGCAACGCGCTCTATGTGGGGTTACCCTTGGTGCTGGTTCGGAAGCTGCAGCTGGTGCAGAATATGGTGACACATCTCTTGACGGGGAGAGGCCGATGCGAGTATATTACACTGGTGCTTTACTCTCTGCACTGGCTGCCAGTAGGTTTCCGGGCCCAATTCAAGGTGTTGGTGTTGATTGACCTTTAAAGCCCTAAACAACTTGGGCCCCGCCTATCAGCAGGACTGTTGGGATGTGTGAACAGAGTTTGGGTGTTCAGTGTTTGACCTGAAATCAGGATGTTTGGGCCATTCGCGAACACCCCAAACTCGAACTGCCCCTCACCCAAACTGGCTGAACAAAGTTCAGGTTTCGAACCTATTTGGGCAGGGAACAAGGCAAGCCTGGTTTTCCCTCCCCCCTCCAGGCTACATGGGTGGAAGGGGCTCCAGGGCTCACCTTCACCCCCCAACTTCACCCACCCTGACCAGCTTGGTAATTATTTTATTTTTTTAAATCAAAACAGGGATCGACCTACCTGGTTGTGCCAGGGCTCCGGCCCCAGCGGCACTTCAGAGCACTTCAAGCCTCTTCTAGGCCTTCCAGGAACTGAAGGTCATTCAGTGATGAGGGGCCAGAAGTCCTTCTTCAGTTCCTGGAAGGCCTAGAAGAGGCCTGAAGTGCTCCAGAGTGCCACCAGAGCCGGACCTGCTGCCGCTGCCACTGGAAGACCCAAGGACAGAGCCTCAGCACCACCAGGTTGGTTGATCTCTGGGGTGAATTTTTTTGTTTTGTTTTTTGTTTGGTTTTTTAAAAAAAAAAAAAAAATTGACCAGGGAAGGGAGCCCTCACACCCCTTCCACCTGCACAGCCTGTAGGGGAGAGGGAAAACTGGGTTCCCCCCCCCCCACCAAATGGGTTTGGTGAAACCGAACAGGTTTGGGCCGAACAGCCCATACCTGAATGGTTTGTGTGTGTGTGAGGGGGGGGCGAACCGCGAATGGGCCAAACACTGAACCTCCCAGAGTTCACCCATCCCTACAGGACCACCTCACCCTCCGGGTCCTGGAGCAACTCCTGCGGTCAGCTGGGGCACCCTTCTTGAGGTCGCCTGGGTTTCTCAGGTGTCCACTATGAGGAGGGCATTCTCTGTGGCTGTGCTGCGGCTGTGGAACTCCCTCCCATCAAAGATCTGGTTAGCTTCCTGCCTCCCCTCTTTCTAAAGACAATTTAAGTCCTGACTGTTCCGTCAGGCCTTTCCTGAGGGAGATGGGGTGGGTGGGTTGGATTAGGGTAAGGGGGGATGGGGCTTTATATTGTTTTTAATTGTAATCATTATTGTTTATTTTAATGTTTTTACATGTTTTTAAGATGTTGTGAACTGCCTCGAGATGCCTGAGGCAGGAGGGGGTGGTATATACATTTTAATATAAAAATAAATAAATACTGGGTAGCCATGATGGATTCCACGCTGGGGCTGGGATAGCAGTGGGAACACACGTGCTTGCCTGGTATGGCCCACGTGGGTGACCCCTGGGCCCAGATGTGGGCCCAGTTCATTCTGGACATATGATTCTTAGGCAGCCGCCTACCCAGTAGGAGGCTGTTGTGGGCCCACAACTGGAAGACCACTAACAGATGCATGTGTAAGGCTCTGGCACTGGAGGCCCATAGCGGGCCATGCTGGGGAATGTCACTTTTTTAACACCCATAATACAGTACTTTTATGAGTACAATGCATTTTCAAACACAGTGAATAAAGATAATGGTTTCTCTGAATTTCTTTGAATCACTCTATAACTGCCATCTGGTCCCCTCTGAATCCCCACTTCCAAGTTCCTAAGTAATTCACAGATATTTAGAGAGATGTTTTTTGTTTGCTTGCTTGCTTGTTTAATCCACTGGGCTTTTCATTATTACTTTCAGTGGAGGGTCCAAAGTCTCCCAGAGCACAGTGAAGCTGGGTACAGTCATATACAAATGTTTAATTTAAACTTTAAGTTGGGTGTGCATTGAAATTAATTAAATGGAATGACCATTGGAAGGAATGGAGGCAACAGCAATGCCAATTTCTAAATAAATACTATTGTCATTCCAATCTCCAATTAAGTGACTATGAAATAATACAACACCGCTGCATCTTTGAGAGTACATAGCAGGAAGGCAAGAGGGTGTGAAATGATGAGGAAGGCACCAGATGCAGTAAATGGAATGGTTGAGATAACAGGAGACACGACAAAGAGTGTGCAGGATCAATTAAGCGGGTGGAATGACAGGAGGAATTAGAAATAGTTACAACAATAACGTTCTGAGTGAAATAACTGATTCGGAAGAACAAGGAAGCAGTCCTCTTGTTTTATCCACTTAGTGCACTTACCATAGCCGACTCACTATCCTTTGACCCCCAATAGCCTCCCTCGCTGTTATTCCATTTCCTCTCCTGTGTGTGTGTGTTTTTCCCTCATTCCACACACACTTCTGTTCCATATGACACATACAGACAAACATTGTATTTCCCAGGACTATTGAGTTCTCTGAGAGGGGAGTGGGGGATACAGGGTTAGAAGGGCGACTTGGACCCACGACTCCTGGGTTGTCTGTTACAAGGTTGGGAGCAGGGCAGAGGAGAACAGGCTCGGAATGAGGACTATTGAGTTACCTGTGAAGGAAGTGAAGCCTACTGGACTAGAGGGGATAGTCTGGAAGCCAGCAGTCCTGAGTTCTCTGTTACAGGGCTGAGATGATGTAGATTAGAGGGGGAGAAGGGGTGGGAGCCAGAACTCCTAATTTCTCTCCTTAAGGACCTACCCAAGCCCTCAGGGAGCATGTGCTTGGCATCAGCCAAGAAAAGCAATGTTTTCTGGGGGATTGGGGAGGGAGTGGAGGAGGTGCCAGGGGCTCCTTGTCTGGGTTCCTATAGAGAAATCCAGCCAATCAGCAAGGCGTAGGAGGCATTTCAGGGCACCTTTTTGAAATACTCTGGCCACCCCATAGCTCCTCTTTCTTCCCCTGGCCCCTCACCTACTAGAGTGGGGGGGAGGAGGGAGGAAAAGAGCTCCATTCTCCTTGCTCCTTCCACTCATAGTTCACCAGAGGGGAGGGGGAAAAGAGAGTGAGCTCCCCCTCCCTTTTCTTTACAAGAGAGGAAGGGCCGGGAACTTGTTCTGAGTGTCTGGCCTCCATGTTTGGAGTTAAGTTGGAGGGAAGAACAACAGAAGGTAGTTCTCTGAGTCAGCCTAGAGTGATCAGGAGGACAGGACTCATCCTTTCAGAAACAGGGTAAGTTTTGAAAAAACAAATTCCCTACCCTGATTTCTTGTACACTGTTTGCTTGTGCTTTCTTTTGTCCCCTCCCCNTTGTGAGCCCAGTTGGAATGGCTGCCTCCTCACCTTTTCTTTAAAATATTTTCTTGACCCTTGTTGTTGTTCACCATGTGCAAGACCCTGTCACCTAATTGTCTGCTTTCTGTTTGTTTGTTTGTTTGTTTGTGGGGGCGGTGGTTGGAGGGGGCTTGATGGAAGGGTTTCTAATCTTTACTGGAATGTTCCCTGCATTTTAAAATGGCCCCTTTGCAGTGCCAGTTTCAAGGCTTTTCTGCTGCAAGAAGGCCACCATGCCACATGTTGGTTCACTAATGCCGAGTCTTTGCATGAATGTTCCCTCTCTGGTTGCAGCAGTTGCCTATTACATTGCAACAGAACTGTGTAGCATGTTTTAGGACCAGGGGACAAGTGGAGCTCCATGCTGCAGGTAAGTCGGGCCCAGGCTGTTTAGGGCTTTATAGGTCATTGCCAATGCCTTGAGTTGGACCTGAAAGATAATAGGCAGCCAGTGCAGAGAACGTAGCACTGGTGTAATGTGCTCATGGTGACCCGTCCCCATTAAGAGATGGGCTGCCGCATTCTGCACCAGCTACAACCTATTTTAAACGTCCAATCTTTGAGAACATCTCTACAAATTCCATAGACTAGGAAGCCAATTGTATTGTGGCTACACATCCCAGGAGGCCACATAAAGGAGTGAAGAGGACCAGCTATTTTTGCATGAGCGGTGCGCACTTACACAAAAAAATCACACACCTGGTAAAAGTGCTGGGGGCGTGGCTTGGACAAGAAAATATACATCGTATTTCTGCTCTTGAACTATTGCCAAGGCGCATACCTCAATATTGAGGTATTTAATTCACAACTGTAAAGGAATGCGTGAGCAGCAATAAGGCGCAGATTGTCTCATCTAAACCACACCTCTGGCACTATTATTAGGCATATGATTTTTGGGTGTGAGCTCATGCAGCTCATATAAAATGGGCTAAGGCCTTCCATAGAGGTGGTGCAAATATTTGTGCTGAATTTCATGAAATTTACCAATTCAAAGCTGAAATTTGAATTTTTGTGTATTTGCAAAGCTTGCACGCAGTTTTGTAACTCAATAATTTAATACTGAAACAAAACAAAAATTGATTGTCCTTGTGTTTGATATGTCAGCCAAAGCCTCACCACAAAAGATTTAGTAAGATTACATTTGGTAAGACTACTGCTTCCCCCTTCCTCTAGCTTTCCACTCACTGGCCACAGAGCTAAAGAGAGGCGGGGACTTAGAGGATTCCCCCGAAGTCCTCAGGAAACATGCGCTGGGCATAGGCCCAGAAAAGCACTGCTTTCTGGAGGATTGGGGAGGGAGTGTGGGAGGTGCCATGTGCTCCTTGGCTGGGTTCCTATGGAGAAAACTGGCCAATCAGCAAGACCTAGGGGGTGTGTCAGGGCACCTTTTCTAAATGCTCTGGCCACCCCATAGCTCCCTTTTCTCCTCCTGGCCCCTCCTCTACCAGAGTGGGAGGAGGGAGGAAATGAGCTCGCTCTTCCTTGCTCCTTCCTCCTTAGGTTCACTGGAGGGGAGGGCGAAGATAAAGAGAGCTCCCCCCCTTTTTTTTAACAAGAGGGGAGATGCCGGGGACTTGTTTGGAGTCCCTGGCCTACTTGTTTGGAGGGAAGAACAACAGAAGGTGGTTATCAGAGTCAGACTAGAGTGATTAGGAGGTCTCATCCTTTCAGAAACCTGGTAAGTTTTGAAAAAGCAATTCCCCTGCCCTGATCTCCTGTACATTGCTTGTTTGCTTGTGCTTTCTTTTGTCCTCTTCTCTCCCTCCTCACCTCCTATACTTTAAAATATTTTCTTGGCCCTTGCTGTGTTAGTTTTTCACCCTTTGTGCGACCCTGTCACCCTAATTGCCAACTTTGTTTGTTTTGGGTTTTTTTTTGGAGGGGGATGGATGGAAGGGTTTCTAATCTTTACTGGAATGTTCACTGCATTTAAAATGGCCCCCTTTCCAGTACCAGTTTCAAACCTTTTCTGCTGCAAGAAGGCCACCATGCCACATATTGGCTCACTAATGACCAGTCTTTGCATGAATGTTTGTTCCTTGTCTGATAAGTTTAGTTTGCAACAGAACTGCATAGCATGTTCACGGGAACAAGTGGAACTTCATGCTGCTGCTTTTGTTGTGTGCTAAAGACTTAAAATAATATTGTCAGCTTGATATGGTTTGCTTTTCTTGCTTTGTGTTTGCATGTGCACTGCTGGGGTTCCCCCTAGGGCTGATGCGAAATCAGCTGTTACCGCTCCGCGATTCCATTCCTAAACCTCGGCATCACAGATTGCGCCTCGCATAATTTTGCGCGATACTCCGCGATTCTGCATTATTTTCGCTACAAGAATTCGCGGATGTGAAATGTGTGTGTATCACCGCTTCCTTCA
>QEPC01015080.1:376714-402086 GCA_003113815.1 Sphenodon punctatus | reverse complement strand
CAGCCCTCGGAAAGCTGCCTCTGCCGTACCGTGCCACGATGTGCAGAATAGGGGTTTCCGTCGGTAAAAGCTGCCGCGGCGGTATGCCGCTACAGCCCTAGTTCCCCCTCCTCTCCCTCTGCCTGCATTAGGATCTGATCGGACTGGGAGATAAAGCTGTTTGTAAACAAACAACTTCTCCCCATGTGAGTGATCAGAAGGTTGTTGCTTTGTAAACAAGGTTCTTTTAGATGGCTCTAACATTATCACAACTGGGTTGTGCATGGCATGCTCACCATATTCAAATAATAGACCATGTGATGGTCTTGAGCTCCTCTAGTATAAAGACAGCTCCTCTGTCCCCCTCAGAATGGCAGTTCCTTCCAAGCCTTTCTAGGAATATTTCATATGGGGCTGGAAGGGTGGGTGTTGTGAGAATGTTTGGAACCATCTCAATGAACCTTTTTTACAAGAGAGCAACCTTCTGTTCTTCTTTAAGTGGCTCCTCACAGGCCATTTTTATACAGCTCTGCCGGGTGGGGGTTCCATGGGCATGCCGGTGCATGGGTGGGGTGTGCAAATGGCTGCACACGCATCCCCATTCACACCTCACTCATCTACATCCACAGAGCAACCACCATTATCCCTGGTTGCTCTGTGCAAGGGAAAGAGATGGGAGTGAGTGGGAAAGCATGCTAGGCAAGCACACACAGGCACCCCCAGTCACTGTGGGTGCATGTGCTGCATCATTCACACAGGGCTCCCCCCCTCCACATGAACACTCCAAAATCTGCGTGTTCATGTGTGGGAGAGGACTGTGTAAAAAGGGCCACATTCTTACAACCGTCTGTCTTATTACTTTACATCCTAAATTCCTACCGAGAATAGATATACTATCTTATCTTAGAAAATCTGCAAATATGGTTCTGAGATTATTATAGCTGCTATTTCATTAACTCTTCTTAATGAAGTTATTTCTAAAAGGAACACTGTCTTTAAGCCCCCACCCCATAACCAGTTCTTTTGTGCCCCCCATATAATGAATTCACACTGCCTTGGGGGCACAAATGAACTGGTTATGGGGTGGGGACAATGTGAATTGATCATGGGGGAACAACTGAACTGGTTCTATATATGTCTCTTTTCATGGCATAATGCGCTTAATAGGCTGGCTGCATTTTTGGTGTCTTGTGTGTTTGATAGCAGTGCTCCTAGGCCCACTGGAGAGGGGGGGCCATCTTTGCCACGGGCCCACTGCACCCTAGCTACACCCCTGCTAATGGGTAGTCTTTGCATGAATGTTCCCTCTCTGGTTGCAGCAGATGCCTTTTACGTTGCAAGTTTAGTTTGCAACAGAACTGCATAGCATGTTTTGGGGGGACAAGTGGATCTTCATGCTGCTGCTTTTGTGGTGTGCTAAAGACGTAACATAATATTGTTGGTGGCTTGAGATGGTTTGCTTTTCTTGATCTGTGTTGGCATGTGCAGAAGGGCTGTGTTGCCTCTCCTACTGTTTCAAAAATATTTTCTTGGCCATTGCTGTTTTTCACTCTTTATGAGACCCTGTCACCCTAATTGTCTGCTTTCTGTTTGTTTTGGGGTTGGGCTTTTTTTTTGGGGAGGAGGAGGATGGATGGAAGGGTTTCTAATCTTTGCTGGAATGTTCACTGCAGTTAAAATGATCCCTTTGCAGTGTCAGTTTTAAGGTTTTCCTGCTGCAAGAAGGCCACCATGCCACATGTTGGTTCACTAATGGTGAGTCTTTGCATGAATGTCCCCTCTCTGGTTGCAGCAAATGCCTTTTACATTGCAACAAAACTGCGTAGCATGTTTTGGGGACAAGTGGGACTCCATGCTGATGCTTTTGTGGTGTGCTAAAGACTTCACATAATATTTTTGGCTTAAGATGGTTTGCTTTGCTCGCTCTGTGTTTACATGTGCACTGCTGACCCCGCCTACCATTGGCCAAGCCCCGCCCTGCGCCCCACCAGCCTTGAAACCCACCAGCCACCACTGACCCACAGTGACCCTCTTGATAAGTGCATTCAGAGATTTGAAGCATGTAGTCATACATTCTTGTTTAAACTTCTAAAGGACAGTTGAAAATGTATCAATTAATGATCTGACTTGCCCGTCTCAAAATTTAAGGGAAAACATATATTTATAGGAAAACTTAGCAGTTTCAAATGTATTTCCTTAGGGAATGAGTTCAAAACCTTTATCCCATTATTTCAATTGGTGATTAGCACATTCTCTTAGTCTTGTCTTCTTAGATTGCAAAACAACAACAGACAGTGAAAACAAACGATACCTTAGCCCAAGTTAGTCCACATCTACCACATGTTCACCCACTTGTTTATTAGGTGGCTGGCAGATGTTAGCCACCCCCCACCAAACACAGCATTTTTAGGAGATTACAGGCCCACCATGTAGGCTAATCCTAGGCTAATGAGTGCCCATGCGTCCGTGACCCATCTGTTAGGTTTGACAGTAGCCTTGCCCACATCCAGGTCTGTCAGCACCATAGATTCCCACCTAGTGTGCCAGGGCAGCTTACAGGCAACCCATGGATAGGGAGAGGAGAGCTAGTGAGCTCCCTGGCCTCCTAGGGCTGCCTGTCAGCTGGGATGATGTTGGGATTGCATTTTATTGTACTTTATATTTTAAATGTCATAAGCCTCCCTGGTCTATGGAGAAGGTCAGGAAACAAACAAACAAATAAATAAACTAAATTAAATAATTGAATGTATGCAGCTCAAAAAGATGTCACACTTTCCAAAAAGAATCTTTTGAGGTCTGCTAGGCGAGGGCCACCTGCGTTTCTGGAGGAGGTGGCATGAGTGGGACTTTGGTGCCTGTCAAATGTAGCAACACTAAAGCCACCAATTTTCTTGGCATGGATTTTTAAGAAGTACTGCATGTATTAACAATTGCTTTGAAGATATCACTATAACAACTTAACAACTTGTCAGCCTGCAAATGTAAGCTGCCTCCTCATGCTGTGGATTTAATTATCCAAGAGACACTGTCAGCTGCTCTTATAGGCTTTGTTAAACACTCCATGATTTGTAATGCTACCTTAAAAGCTTGAATATATATATCATATATATATTTCCTTTAGAGAAGTTGAGAGATAAAGATTAACTAGAGTTAGACCAACTTCAGTCCAATGCTGTGCAAAATTTAAAATGCTGTTTTGTCAGTGTATTTTTAATATTGAACATCATTTTCTCTGCCAAGCTTGAGCCTTTTTAAAAGTATAAACTGCCCATTGTGTGACATTCGTATGATAAAGTTTGATGTGGCTAAGGTTAAATGTCCGGAAGAGAAGTAAACCAGATTCCGATTCATCAACATGATTTGACCAGCCTGTGACTCAAACCTCCAAGCATATTATCCAGTCTGTCGTCCTAGATTTACTGATTAATGTTAAGGTCAGAAGAGAAAACTGAGAGCCTATAAGATGGCCTATGTTACATATGCTATTAAGTTTTCTCTAGTTATTACCATAACAGCCCAACTAGTTATGTTTATGCAGCAGATCTTTCAGATGGCTGTTTGCAATCTCAAGATTAGATAACGGAGAATTCACCACCTCCTTTGGCATTCTGTCCTAAAGATAAATCATCCTTACGATTTAAAAAAAAAAAAAAAATCCCTTATTTCTAATTCGAACTAGACTAGCTTCAGCTTGCTTTCCTTAAAAACCTACCTTTTAAAAGGTTTTAGCCAGTGATTTTAATATATTAATCATGCAAATCAAATAGGCAGATTTCAGGAATTTCTATTATGTCAAATTTCTTTTTCCATGTGAGAATTTCTGCTTCCTCATGTTTACATATAAAATGATATACCAAATCTTTTCTTTATATCATTGGTAGGAAACCTCTGACTCATGGCCCAAATCTAGCCCACAGTTGTCTTTTATTTGGTCCCTTTCCAAGTCCTGGATTTGGTCCATGGATCCAATCCCTACCCTCAGTCACTAAACAGTGAGCTCAGGGAGAACATTCACTCAGATATAGGGACTGATCCATAACTTAGATCTTACAACTCGATCTAGTTCACCTTCACAACAGGTAGGCCAGTATAACTTAACTTCCATTTTATAGATGGGACTAAGGTTGCTTTCACACCTGCACCAACTCATCCTTAGAAGGCCAGGAGAGGGGACAAACATGCAAACCAGGTGCATCTTTGATCAGGTGTGGATGCCCAGAGATGGGTGATGGAAGCTTTTATGCACATTTACAATGGTGATTAACAGAGCTGGTTTTCGCAGTTTGGTCAATTGCCTTTGTAAACATGAATAAAAGCTTCAATCACCCGCCTATGGGCATTCACAGCTGATTGGAGAACATTGCCCTCTAGCTGGGTGCTGTTTGTGGGCCGTTGCCCCTGAAAGTGACTACATTGCAGCTAGAGTTGCCTGGAGAACGGAGGGCCAATCAGTGTGACCCATGGATTACCCTGCCTGGACCCCTGAACTGGACCCACCATTACCACACACACCTGTAACCAGGCCTGCTGATTGGTACCCTGAGCACCAAGGGAGGTGCTGAGGACAGGGAAGCACTTCCCATTGGGGGGGAGGGGGTATTTTAATTTACAAGCCGTGGCCTGTGGCTGCACCACGCACACGTGCCATAGGCCAGCATGCCTAAAGGCAGTGCACGCAAGGGCACACCCTTGTGTGCATGGCCTTAGTTGCTGACCAGGTGTGGGGCTGAGGACTCTGGATTTTGCAATTTAGGCTCCATGCCCCAGAGGAATCAACTGATGAATCGGGGGATTGGGTGGTGAAGATCGAAATAAATTTATTTCATGAACGAAACTTTAGATCTTGGGACTAGGGTTTTTGGGGTGGTCTCTATTAGCTTGCTGAGGAGAGGGGGCCTCACTTAAAAATAGGGGCATGTTATTACCATCATATGCCCTGTGAAGGGCCTAGCTCCTTCTGGGGTATCAGGGGTTTGGGGGCTGAGTACTCCGGGTACCTTGGTGAAGACTGTAGCCACATGAAAGAATTCTAAATCTAGGACCATGGGGACCTGTATGGGTGCTTGCATCCTCATGAGGAACTGTTCCTCTTCTGCTCTCAGGGGTCAAGGACTGATGTTACATGCCCCATGAAGGGCTAGGCATTTGTTGGGGTTCTAAGGGTTCAGGGGTTGAGTACTGTTGATATATGCCCCATGAAGGGCTATTCAAGTCCCAATACTGTGGGGGCCCAAGTTCAGTGGTCACTTTTATTTTGTGGGAAAGTTTACCCGTGGGGGTTTCAGGGGTCAAGTGTTGTCACCACATGACCCAAGAATGGCAAGATAAGTTTCCTTTTCGCTATAGGGGTATATTATTATTGTTAGCTCCTATTTGGGGAAGGGCATATTGAGCCCAGGACCCTTGGGCCTGCGGGTTTGCCCTTGACCATACTGATGAAGGTCCTATTCCATGCACCCTTAGCATGCAGGAAAAAAAAAGGTCCCGGCAACTGCCAGTATCTCGGGAGCTGGAGTCACCTAGCTTGAAACAACTGAAGGGCCCCAAGTGATACAAATCCCTACTAGTAATAACTTTGCAGCTTTAGAGGATAGACTTAGTCCTATTATTCAACCTCCAAATCTTTCTGACATGGGGCCTGCCACAGGGAATCATCCAGCAGACCCGCACTTTTCTCCAAATGCTACTAAATTAATTGGGGACTAATGTGTTTTGGTAAGAAGACATGTAGAAGTTTTATTTAAGGGATTTGCTGACATTAAGGGCACTATTGAAGAGGTTCAGTCATACCTTCAGGAAGTAGTCAAAGATACAAGAACCATAGTTACTAGGGGTGGGAATTTCGGTTCCCCCGGTATCCGAAATGGCCAATATTTTGCAGTACCAGCAATTTTGGATTAACCCGGTAATCTGGGGTACCGATTCCCCGTGCTGGATTTTTTTTACATTGTGGTCATTGAAATGAATGGCCGCAATGTAAAAAAAAAAAACAACCAACCCCCCCACTCACTTTCCCTCCCCCATCCAGGCTGTGCGGGTGGAAGGAGGGACACCCCCACCCACTCTGCCCAGCCTGGATTTTTTAAAAAATTTTTTAACCCAAAGTCCAGCTGCTAGTGTGGCTCCGTGCCGCCGCCACACTGGCAACGGTGACCCAGAGCCTGCACCAGCAGCAGCCAGGGTGATCCCTGGGGTGAGGGGTAGTTTAACACCCCCCACACCCCAGGGATCACCCTACCCACCCACCCAGATTGCCTTACTTGTCTTCTGGGTTGCAGCAGTGCACCGCCACTGCTGCCCAGAGGACAAGAAAGGTGATCTGGGGGGAGTAGGGCAAACCCTGGGGTGGGGGGTGTTAAATCACCCCCACCCCAAGGATCACCTAGTACCTGCTGGTACAGGCTCCAGGTTGCCGTCGCCGGCTCAGCAGTGGCCCGGAGCCCACACTAGCATCTGGACTTCAGGATTTAAAAAAAAAAAATCCAGGCTGGGCAGGGTGGGTGGGTGGGGGGTGTCCCCCCTTCCACCCGTGCAGCCTGGAGGGGGGAGGTATGGTGTTTTTTTCCCATTGATTTCAATGGGGACAGTTCCCCATTGAATTCAATGGAAAAAAAAACGGTACCAGTATACCGGTTTTAATCCGGTAAACCAGTTTTTTGTAAACCGGTAAAACCAGGAACCGTTTTTTGCCCCAAGTCCTACCCCTAATTTTAGTTACACATTTGTATTCAATGCCCCCCCCCCCCCAAAAAAATTGGGCTCTTTAGATCCTAAAACTTCTCCTAGCCTGTTGGGGAAAGATAAGCCCAAGCCCAGGGTGAGACAGGCTTCAATGCATAGGCACTCCTTGATCTGTGATCCAAAATCCATTTTACTGAAAATATTTCCTCTGCTGAATGGAGTTATGCCAAATTGGTATACCAAATCTTTTATAAGAAGGCACCTGTTGACTATTCTAAATCTCAGATTACAGGTAGCAGATATTGTTAAGTTTTACTTTCTGCCCCCAACTGATCAAATGCTAAGACTAGTTTTACACTTTAGAGGTCCCTTTGCAGTAGGAAAATTTTGTCAGAAAAGGACTTTTATGGTCACAAAGAATTCTACCTTCTACGGTTTTTGTGGCAGAGCCCAATGAGTGTGGGCATGATACAGCAATGGACTTGGGACAACAAGTACAGGTAGCTAGTAGGGCTGCTGGTGGAAATATTTCCTCTACAGGGCCAGCCACACAGGATGAGGATGTTGTCAATAACCCACTACCCTTACCAATTTGATAGTATACAGGAGTCCCTACTGTGTATGTACTTGTATTCCATGACACCCATTCCCAACCCTATGACCCCTTTATGTCCCGTAATAGTGAGGGAGTCAGTGTGCTGCCAGCCTAGCCCTATAGTTGTCTCTACTCCCATGAAACGTCCCTCCCTGGGGAACCCCCCTTAGTGCAAGGGCAGCCTGTTGATAAGGCGTTAACCTTGCCTTTTAGGGATGTGTGAAAAGAATTAAGTTCAGATGGTTAGCTGTTCAGTGGTTTGAGTTGAGTGTTGAGTTCAGATTTGGTATTCAGTTCAGTTGGGCTCAGTTAGTTCTTTAGTTTGATGCAATTGAGAACTGAAAATGACATTTGTTTTTTTAAATAAAGGGAAAAAACTGAAAAACATATTTCTGGCTATAACGTTTTAGTTTTATTAAATTTTGATGAAATTTGGGGAGATTGTACCCCCAATTGAGAGCACTAAGTGTACCAAAATTAGGAATGTTTACATAAAGGAAACCAATTTCAGAAGCAATTGAATGTTGTGACTTTAAGGAAAGCTCCATACACATTCATGGCCACAACGTCTTTATCTTGCATCCAATTTTCATGAAACTTGTACATTGTTACATCCCTCCATATGCTTAATATTTCTACCAATTTTTGAAAGAGTGGATAAAGGGTCCCAAGGGTATAAGGCATTAACCTGAAAATACATTTCCAGCTGTTACATTTTGATATTCCATTCTGTTTACAGGATATTTGAAAAGAATGTATCAAATACATTTACTGCCATTTCAGCAAATGTACAGGAGATTTTGATAAAGGGACCCAATTATATAAGCAATTGATGTTGTCCCTGTGAAGATCATTATTCAGATGAATATCTGCATATTCAGTGCCAGTCAGAGGCAGGCACCCTGCATGGCAGGGGGAGAGACAGTAGGAGTAAGGATGTGGAGCAACCCCAAAGACTGATAGACGCATTCAATGGCCAAACACATTACTGCAAGCTTCTAGCTTTACAGGACCAATTGATAGTGGCTTCGAGGTGGGAATAGGGGGTGACCCTGAGGCAGGCATAAGCAACATAACTGGGACTTCTGAGATAGCATCCCAGCAGTCAGCAGCCATTGTTTAAACAGATCCAGGCTGGTCAATTATCATCACAATCACATCCTGCAGCACTGAGACAGAGGACATAAGAGAATCTCTATTGACTCTTTCCTAAACAGATGCTTCTGACTTCCCAGAAACAAGTGGGGGAGATATGTTGGGATGGTCCCAGCACAGAATGAGGATATTTGGTTGACATTTCTGTTGGCCAATTTGCATCACAAACCGATCTTATACCACAGTGACATAAGAGAATCCAAGGCATAGGCACCTTCTCTACATATGTTGTACGAGCATATAAAATTGGGACCCTTTAAAAAATATTTCTGATATTTATCAGAGATGATCAGGAAAGTGTAATATATAGCCCTGACAAATTTCTTGTACACTGATTGGACTACAAAGATGTTATAGTAAGACATACATTTATATATTAATTGCTTATACCACCAAGACCCTTTTCCCAATCCTTCTGAAATTTGGTAAAGGTAGTAAATATGGGAAGGGGTATAAAGTAAACAAGTTTCACCTATATTAGATGTGAGACAAAGAAGTTACAGCTAAAAATGTATATGTAGAATATTGCAAAATACAATAATTCAATTGCTTGTAAAATCGGATCCCTTTATCCAATCATTTCGACATTTAGTACACGTAAATGATTTCTATTCAAGGTATAGGTACTCCAAGTTTCAGCCACAGAGCATAAAATGTTACAGCCAATAATGTGTTTTCCATTGAAACCAATGGGAATTCAATTCCGAACTCACCTAATGCATCCGAACTGAACGAATTCAAGTTCGCTTCGCACATTCGGTTTGGTCAACCAAACAATTCGAGTTCAGTCCAAACTCTGAACATCCGAACCACGTTCGCCCATCCCTACTGCCTTTCTGTTTTAACTTGGCCTCAGATGATTTCAAAGGTTGTGAACAGCACTGGATTTCCACCTTTTAAACATTATCAGTCTTAGAACAAAGCCAGATATTAGGTAGGCTTGGGGTTCTTCAGGCTAAATTGCACCAAGCCAACCCTGCTTTAGAGTTATACTCTAACACAGTGCATGTGGTGGCCCAAGAACTTTCAAGGGAAGACAAAGAGCCTCAGAGCCTAGGCTCCTGGTTGAGCTGCCTCTGGGGCAGAGGGTAATCTCTTTTGTGTGGAAAATGAGATAGATGACCCCACCTTATTGGCCCATGGATTGGGTCAAATGGTAGAGGGAGAATTGTTAGCTCAGAGGAAGCTTACCCAGATGAGTGCTCCTGATAGTGTTCTGTTTTTTTCTTCCACATAATTTAAGGCCCCTAAATCGGCATTGTCCATCTTAAACTGGAATATTCCAGGATGGATGAATAAAGCAGGAAACTTAGATTTTAGGGACTACCTCTGGCACTTTGATTGCATTTTTGGCAAGAAACCTGGTTAACCAGGGAACCCTCTGGTTACTGATTTTGAGATTTTTTCATCTGATATTTCTTCTTCTTCCTTACCCAGCAGACAGCTTGCATATCTGGTACCTGCTTCTCTACAAGCTTCAATCTCACCTGTGAAATCCTGTCCCCCTTCCTTTGCCATATGGAGGTTGGTTTTGCCTTCTAAATTCTCTGCCATTTTAGTTAATGTTTACATCCCCCTATGAGCTCCCCTCACTAGGACAGTTCCATCTGGAAATCACTGAAAAGCCTGGCGTTTGAATTTCAGGACCGATTTCCTACAGAAGGTCTTTTTATAGCAGGGGACTTTAATGCCCAAACGGGGGAGACTTCCACTGCAGTGAGGGTGTGGCCCTTGGACCCCCAGGTGCCTGAATTGTTGACTTTGGGTAGAGTATCCAGATATGGGGTTACCAATAGGGCAGGATTTTTCTTCAAAACTTTTATAGATTCAGCTGGGTTATTGATACTCAATGACTCTACTCCAGGGGACCCCTTTGGAGACTACACTTTTGTCTCCCACTGCAGCAGAAGTGTTATTGACTATATGGTAGTCTCATATTTTATGATCCCACATATTGTTGATTTTGCTGTTTTGACAGCTGCCGATTCTGATCATTTTCCCCTAGTGGTATGAATTAGTGTCCCCTGTTCTCCTGACAATGAAAAGGAGACATCCCTTCTGGTTGCTTATCAGGCTCCAGTTCAGGAACGTAGAGCCAAATGGTCCCCCCAGATTCACAAGATTACATCTTCTCTCATCTCTCCCCAAATTTTTGAGGCATTTCTAGTCTCGCAAATAAACCTGAGATTATCAAGAAGGCATATGAGGATATAGTGATGGAACTGTGCCCTTTTTTGGTTGCCCCTCCAGTACCCAAACAGGAGACAAACTTGTTTGATAGATCCTGTAGGTTGGCCAAGCATAACTTGAATAACTTGGCACGTGCTGTGAAGATAAATAGCCTCAAACAGCTGGTAGTAGACACCTTCCTCCCAGCTAGGAGAGTGTATAAAAATATCCTGAAGGAGAAAAAAAGCCAGCACCAGTTAGCTTTTTGGGTGGATCTGGAGGCTGCTGCACATCAAGGTAATTCAATGAAATTTTGGTCACTAATTAAATCTGCTTGGGCCTTAGTAGCCTGGCATGAGGAGGTTAATATCCCTGCAGCCAAGTGGGAAGCTTATTATGAGGCCATATTCTCAGGAACAGATAACCATATTAGGGAGCTTGCACCTTATACTCTGGATTGTTTACCCCAGTGGGAGCTGGTTACATCTGCAGAAGTGCATTTACTAATTTCAGAACTTAAATCTAAGAAGGCTCCCAGGATTGATTTTATGTCAGCAGAGCTCTTAAAAGCCAATGTAGAATGGTGGAGCACGGCCCTAGCTTCGACATTCACTGATCTTAATGAGACAGGCAAGATACCTAGAGCTTGGTCCCAAAGCATTGCGCTGCCCATTTTTAAAAAAGGGGACCCCAAAGACCTGGCTGATTACTGCCTAATCAGCTTGCTGAGAGTAGTAGGTAAACTTTATGCTAAATATTTGTTGGCCAGACTACATTCTTTAGTAGATTCAAGGAACCTCATAGGGTGGGAGTGAGCAGGTGGGCTTTAAGAAAGGAGTATCAACCCTTGATCATATTTTTGTCTTAGATCAATTGATAGCTAAGTATGTTCAGCTGAAGGTTAAATACAGGATGTACAGCTTTTTTGTTGATCAGAAAAGATGACAAGCTTTTGTTGAAAGCTTTCAATTCAGTGAGCAGAGAGAGATTGTGGCATAAGCTAAAACAGTACCAGCTAGATCCTAGGATGTTGCTCCAAATTATGACCATACATGTGCATACATCGCTTCATGTTCGAATGAATAAACACGGTAATCTTACCCAATCTATTGCGGTTTCAAGAAGGGTTAGGCAAGGTTGCATACTAGTGCCTTTACTTTTTAATTTGCAAATAATATGAAGGACACACTCACAAACCCCTCCTATCATCCAGTTGAGCTAGGAGATCAGTTGTTTTCTGATTTTCTATATGCAGATGACACAGTGCTTATATCCTGCACAGAGATCGGGCTGAGGCGGTTGATGGCAGTTTTCTGTACCTATTGCAAAGAAGAATCATTACAAATTAACTATTCTAAGACCAAGTTTTTGGTGATGGGCAAAGCCCTGATGCAGCACAGATGGTTCATGGAGTCCCACTGCATTGAACAAGTTTGATCATATAAATATCTGGGAATTATTTTCTCCACCTTTCCTTCTTGGAGCCCACATTTCAGATCAGCACGGGCCGTAGCTAGGGCTAAGTGCCAAGGAATGACTAGTTTTTATTAGGCCAAAGGTGAGAAATTATACAAGCCAGCTCTGAAACTATTTAAAGCTAAAATGGTGCCCCAACTTTAACATGGTGCCCTGATCTAGAGCCCTGTTATGATTGACTATCTAAAGGTGGAACAAAACAGATTGCTGTGCTCTGTCTTACACATACCTAAAGGTATGCTGACGACTCTTCTTAGAGCAGAGACAGGAGTTAGCCCCGTAGCCTCATTGGCTAAATTAGCCATTTTGAAATTCGGGCTGTGGTTGAACCTAACACATAGACTCTTTATGGTGGCAATGTATTTGGCCTCTGGCCAGTGGCTAAGTAAGGTTGAAGAAATTCTTCATTCGTTGGGATTTTCCAAAACTTATATCTTTACTTTGCCTTTCCCAAGGGCTTGGGCTGAAATCAGAACTAGATTAAAAGATCAAGAGCTCCAGACCCTAATGGAGCAAATCTCCAATAAGAAGGTTTGAAAGATTTATAGTGAGCTCCTGACCCCTTTAGGTGTGGCCTCCTATTTATCAAATCCGTTATTATGGCATAGCAGAGTAGCATTTACGCTGACAAGGTTTAACATTTTTCCGTCGGCATTTACTGAAGGCAGACTGAACAGAACTCCCTATACTAAGATGGTCTGTCAGCATTGTATTCTTAAGGCTAATAGGGCTGTACCCAAGGCTAGTAGGGCTGTACCCAAGACAACTGTGCATATATTACTTGCCTGTCCCGCTTATTTAAATTGGAGATCACTGTCTATTGATTTTCTTATTGTTGCAAGAAGGTGGTGGTGTTTCTTTTAACGGACCAGGACCCTAAAACAACAGTTGGTGTTGCTAGGTTTCTTTTGCTAGTCTTAATATCTAAGATTGTGGTCCTGAATGCTTAGGACCAAAGAACTTCAACCATTGGGATTTCTACACCCATTTCTTAGTTTGGGCAATTTATTTGTTGCCCCCTAAGTATGGATAGTACCCCTATGGTTGGTACCCCATTAGAGAGTTACTTAGGGCTTGAGGGAACTCTTTTTCTACCTCTGGCTTTTATGGTGGGGTTTTAACTTAGGGGTACTCTGTCCAGCGGGAGTTTGGTATATCTTTTCTTTCTCTGTGCTTGTTAATTGGCTGAGAACATGTGTATATAATGGACCTTGTCCTACCAGTAAGATGTATATTGGATACCTAATAGCAGCAGCTTTGTATATGAAACCTACCCAATGTTGGCATGTGTGTGTGTGTTCAGGGGGAATTGTCATGGTTTGGTGCTTTTTACAACCGCCGATGGCTATGTAATAAAATTTGTTATCACACCTGATCAAAGATGTGCCTGTTTTGCATGCGGGTCCCCTGTCTGGATGCATTTGCGCAGGTTGAAAGTGGCCTGAGACAGAGAGAGAGAGTGCATTGCTGAAGGCTATGGCAACGATGTTTATGACTAAGATGGGATTTGAACCCTAGACTAAGGGGAAAAAACAAATAAGACAATAGCCTGCTGGAGTCTGTGTTTGGTCTGTGCACCCCCCACTCAGCCCCCACTCACAGTTTTAGTGAAACAAAGCTTACAGATGGGCAGACGTTACTCCCTGCTACACTCTTCCCCCACCTCCACTGAGAAGTCGTTTCTCCTCAGACGCTCTAGGCTTTCACCTATGACTCCATTGTGCTGTATTCGTGTGAGACTGTATGCAACTTAACAGTTGGAATGTGGACATGGGGGGTGTACATTAGTCTGCATTAGTCAGTATTTGCTTGCATGGCGGGCTCTACATAAAATCACAGAATCATCAAGTTGGAAGGTACCATGGATGTCATAGTCCAACCCCTTGATTAATGCAGGAAGTCCGCAGCTACAGCATCACTGACAGATGGCTGTCCAGCCTGTGTTTGAAAACCTCTAGAGAAGGAGACCAAACCACCTCCATAGGTAATTTGTTCCATTGTTGAACAGCTCTTGCCTTTAGGAAGTTCTTCCTAATGTTTAACCTGAAATCTTCTTTCTTGTAATTTGAACCTGTTATTTCTAGCCCTACCCTCAGGTGCAAGAGAGATTAGGATCCACATTCTCTGAGACCACACTGTGGGGCCAATGCCATCGCCTGCACAACCCACGTGCACATGCGCGCAAGCTGCACACAACTCCATAGTGGAGACATTGTGTCACACGGATCCCACGCAGATCCCACACAGATTCCATGTGGACAGGGTTTAGGATTGTAGCTACTGAGGGGGTGGGGGCTGTGGGTATAGTTAGTAGCAGCCCCGTGTCCAGTGGGGGAAAACATCTGGTGAACAGTGAAAACCTAATAAACGGTGTGGTCCAATATGGGCTAACTTTAGTTAATGTGGGCTAATGCCTTGTATTTTAACACTCTAACTTCAACACATTAGCCACTAGGATACACCGTCTCTCTTATATGTTACAATGGAATCTGTCATGCTGTAAGGAGAGGGCGTGAGGAAAATGAATCTTTATTGTATCAAAGAAAAGGCATTTTATTGTTTTGGAGTGGGAACAAGTAAGATCCCAGATGACTGTTGGGATAAGACAGTCTTAGCAGCATCTCTTCAGATGAATCCAACGCTTTCTGGAGTATGATTAGGGAAGAAACTCCTCCTGATTGCAGGTGTGTTCAGGTGTCTAGGCAAATATTTCACATGGTCCTGATGATAACCTTATCTGTGCTTAACCCACAGAGCTAGGTTGTTTGTAGAGAAGGGATACTCTCTCTACAAGGGAAGAGGGGGGAAATGGAAGGAGTATCTCTACCTGCTGTGAGATTTAATTTGCATAACTATCATTTGTTTCAAAGTAATCTTTGTTTAAAGCTGTATTATTCACTGGCCATGTTATATTCATAGGAATAGTGTTAAATTGGATTAAATAATTGAAAAGGAGCATATGAAAAAATGTTTTTATCTACATGGAGGAGAAACTGGGTCATGGGAACTGGGCAGTCAGTTGACTCAGATTCAGTAGGTGAACCTAGATGGCCTAAAGGGAACTCTGACTACTTTATTCTGGGTTCTTAGTCTTAGTGAGATAAATGTCAGTCCAAACCATCAGGTACAGGTGGCCCCAGGTGCTTTGCTGCTCTGGGCAAAACACCTTCAGCATCCATTCTCCTTCCATTGCACATTCTAGACCAGGGCTTACGGTGTAAGGGGCATATAGAAGGAAAGTAGAGATTACTCCTGCTCCCCACCGATTGGCTGATATGTAGAAATGGGTGCTGTGTGCATCCCATCTGCATTGCAGGCACCTGGATGGGATTTGCTATCCATGTGGGGACTTAGGGACACTCAGTGAGGAACAGAAGCTAGAGAGAAGGAGGAAAAGCTGTCCAGCCTTCTAAGGCATCACTGAGAGCTCCTAGAAGGTCTCCTCCCTGGAGGGGGTTTCTGTCAAGAACCAAGTCTGGGACACTCAGAATCATGGCAAGATCAAGGTCTTGAGAGTTGTTTAGGATCTGGTCTTATGTTTCCAGGAGTCTGTGTGGGCTGGGGACAAACATACAGACCAGGGGGATGGATGGACAGACAGATGGATAAAGCGTGCAGGATGAATAGAAAGATGGACTCATGGAGCAAGCTCATCAACACCACCTGGCTTTCATTAATCAATTAGCAAATGCAGAGTTGTCAGCATAGCTTGCTAAGCATCATGCCAAGCCTCAACCCATGAATCAAGTGAACAGACAGACAGGCAGGGTCTGAAGGACTATTTTGGTGATGAGGGGTGAAAGGACTGGTCTCCACCAGGCAGAAAATTCAAAGCCCATGCAAGGTACACACATGAGATTCCTGGGGAGTGCAGAACCAGCCCACAGATGCACAGAGAAACACAGGCAGGCACCAGGAATCTGATGGGGAAGGAGACAAGAATGCAGACTGATGACCCATGCACCTTCCCTTATATACAGGCCTGCATCGGCCCCTGGTAGCAGCAGGATGGCTGGGGGGTTGGGGGTAAATGTGGGCGGAGGTGAGGGGGGAAAGGGCTGCAGGGTGAACATCCAGGTCTGGGGGGCCAGGATGTGGTGGATGGGGGAGGGGTGGCGATAGGGGTGGTTCTTGGGCGTGGATGGTATGGTCCACGAGCTTGGATGGCTCGTGCCCCAAGGGGACCTAGGTACCTGCGGGAGGTGCAATCTGCCATCCCCCTGCTGGGGTGGAGGGAGGAGCCAGGTTCAGGGTCCATGCATGGGGGCTGTTGCTGCTAAACGCAAGGTCCATTGTGAACAAGGCCCCAATCGTATGGGATATAATCTCGGAGGGGGCTGTGGAACTCGCGTGTATTATGAAAACCTGGCTGGACGAGATGGTCAGACCAACCTTAGTGGATCTCGTCTGGCTGGGTATGCCGTGCAGCATCAGCCCCGCATGGGTAGCCGGAGAGGTGGTGTAGCGATTGTTTTTAGAGAAGACTGGCCTGTTCGGAGGTATCCAGTTCAGGAGATTGTAGGTATTGAGGCCCTCCATGTGGTGTTTGATTTGGCTGTGGGCAAGTTAGGGGTGCTGCTGGTATACCGGGCCCCATCCTGTCCGGCAGCATCCCTTACTGCTCTAGCAGAGCTGGCCTCAGAGGTGGTGTTGGGCTCCTCCAGGACTTTGGTCCTGGGGGACTTCAACATCCATGCTGATGCCGGTCTTGTAGGAGCGGAGCGATAATTCATGGCTGCCATGGCAACCATGGATCTGCCCCAGGTGGTGATCTGCCCAACCCACGTGGGGGGGGGGGCATACCCTTGACCTGATCTTTGGTTCTGGCCTTGAGGCGGGGGGTCCGGTGGTGGGGGAGGTTAGGGCAGTGCCCTTGTCATGGACGGACCATTATCTCCTTCAGGCCAGTCTCTCAGCACACCCCCTCCAGAAGGGAAATGGGTCAGTTAGGATGGTCCGCCCCTGGAGGCTGATGGAACCCCAGCGGTTCCAGGAAGCCCTGGTGAACCTGGATGGTGGCTCTGTCGATGAACTGGTCCAGCTTTGGAACACCTTGCTGGAGGAGGCCATTGACAGGGTGGCTCCGAGACGCCCTCTGCCTCGGTCTCATCACCGCAGGACCCCTTGGTTTACTGAGGGGCTGCGGTGTATGAAGCAAGTAGGAAGGAGGCTGGAGCGACGCTGGCCTTGGACTCAATCTGATTCCGACCGACTTCTCCATAGGGTCCATTTATAGTCCTATGTTGAGGCTGTGAGGACAGTAAGGAGGGAGTTCCTTGCTGTCCTCATAGCGTCTGCAAAGTCACACCTGGCGGAGCTGTTTTGGGTGGTGTGGGGACTGGTCAGTCCGGCCTCCCTCTGCCTGGATGGGGACTTGTCCCAGACCCGCTGTGAGGAGTTTGTCAACTACTTTGCAGACAAGATCGCTCGGATTCAGAGCGACTTTGATGCTGGATTAGGGGCAGTGGTCGGAGAGCATGAGGGGGTGGAGGCCCCGTCTGGTCCAACTTTGTGGGGGGAGTTTCAGGAAGTCACGCCAGCTGATGCGGCGGATGTCCTGGGGTCTGTGAGAGCCACCAGGTGTGAACTTGATCCTTGCCCATCCTGGCTGGTGAAAATCTCCAGGGAGACGTTGGGGATGGTGCTGGCGAGGGCGATCACTGCGTCCTTGCAGCAGGGGAGGTTGTCGCCTAGTCTCAAGGAGGCTGTGGTGCGCCGCCTGCTGAAGAAACCATCGTTGGACGTGGACATGCTCGCCAGCTACCGTCCTATCTCTAACCATCCCTTTTTAGGGAAGGTTATTGAGTGGGTGGTGGCGATCCAGCTCCAGGCACATCTAGACAGCATTGGTTTCCTGGACCCTTTCTAATCTGGGTTCCACCCTGGCTATGGCACCGAGATGGCGTTGGTGGCCTTGGTCGACGACCTCCGCTGGGAGATGGACACAGGATGTTCGACATTTCTCATCCTGCTAGATCTCTTGGCCGCTTTTGACACCGTGGACCATGAGCTGCTGCTGAGATGGCTGGGGGGTCTGGAAGGGACTGTTCTTGAATGGTTCCGCTCATTCCTCTCGGGTAGAAGCCAGTGGGTGGTCCTGGGAGCTGAGTCATCTTGCCTCCGCACCTTATCCTGTGGCATTCCACAGGGTTCTATTCTGTCTCCATTATTGTTTAATGTATACATGCAGCCCTTGGGGAAGGTTGTGAGAGGGTTCAGGGTGCGATGTCACCAATATGCTGATGATACTCAGTTATACCTCTCTTTTTCAGCTGACCCAGACCCTGCCATCTCGTTGCTATCCCAGTGTTTGGAGGCCATGGCGGAGTGGATGTGGCAGAGCAGACTGAAGCTCAACCCCAATAAGATGGAGGTGATGGTGGTGGGGAGAGCGAGGGAGGTGTCTGCCCCTTTGGTTGGGGGCGTTCACCCTCCCATAGCTCTGCAGGTTCGGAGTCTGGGGGTGAGTTTGGATGTGGACCTCCACCTGGAGTGGCAGGTGGAGGCAGTGGTGAAAGCCGCCTTCCACCAGTTATATCTGGTGTGGAGGCTGCGTCCGTTCATATCCGGCCCAGACCTGGCCTCCCTCATTCATGCCTTCATCACCTCGAGGCTGGCCTACTGCAATGCACTCTACGTGAGGCTGCCCTTGTTCCTAGTTCGGAGGCTGCAGCTAGTGCAGAATGTGGCGGCCCACCTCCTGTCAAGGACGGGCCGTCGGGAGCATATAACACCTGTGCTCCGGACTCTGCACTGGCTGCCAATAGCATGCCATGCCAGGTTCAAGGTATTGGTGTTAATATAAAAGGCCCCTCACGGTCTGGGCCCCTCATACCTCAGGGACCGCCTCGTCCTCCATGCCCCAGAGTGGCTCCTTCAGTCCACCAGCGGTGCCTTCTTGGAGGTCCCCCGTGTTAAGCGGGGGGCCACAATGGAGAGGGCATTGTCAGTGGCCAGGCCGCACCTCTGGCATTCCCTCCCAGAGGAAGCTCGCCTGGCCCCAAACATTTTGATATTTCAGCGAATCTGTAAGACCTGGCTGTTCACCCAGGCCTTTGGGAAGGGGGTGTTTCATCTTCTCCCCACCCTTATTTATTTATTATCCCAGCCTGTTTGTTTTATTATATTGTTTATAAATTGTTTTATAACTAACTTGTTAGCTGCCCTGAGCTGTTCGCAGGAGGGGTGGGATACAAATTGAATGAATAAATAAATACAGGTCGGCAGCCAACCAGGAAGCTGGAACAACACTGAGGATGGCTGTGGCCTAGGGATGGGTGAGCAGAACGTGGTTCAGATGTTCGGATGATCAGTCTGAAACCCCAGTTCGGGTTCGGATGTTTGGTTTGGTGGAGCTCAGTTCAGACCAACTTGGCCGAAAAGTTGAAAATAGCGCTATCAAAACTGAATTCGACTCCCCCCCCCCCCAGTATCGGTATCATTTGACCCTGAAACCACCCCTGGTGCCAGGAAGTCTGCTCCTCAGCTGCCTCCCACTTCCAGTCATGTTTTTCCTGCCTTCCAGTTACATTTTTCCCACCCCCGAACTCATCCAAACTTTTCCAAGCTGTTCGGCCATTTGAGCGTTCAGTTTGGATGTTCGGTTCGGTCATCCGAACAGGCAGAGTTTGGCCTGGACTCCGGACTTCTGAACCATGTTCGCACATCCCTACTGTGGCCTTACCAGCACTGGGGTAGACCTTCGTAGCCAATACTTGGCCCTGGCCAGTGTGAGCTGGTAGTGCTGCAAAGACAGCTGCCACTTCCAAGGGTGCTCGTTCAAGCCCAGGGTTCTTGCAGTTTCCACCCCATCTAATGGGGGTGGCCCCAAGCCTTTTAACATTTTGGCGGAACTGTAAGACCTGGCTGTTTGCCCAGGCCTTTGGGAGGGAGGGTGGGGAGGGGGGTGTTTAGTCCCCTACCCATTTGTGTTTGGTTTTTGTTCTAGCCCTGTTAAGTTATATTTATATTTAATATTTAAGGTTTTAAGCATTTTGTATTTTATTGTATTTTATGGTTTTAATGTTGGAAGCCGCCCCGAGATGCGTTGCAGGAGGGGCGGGGTAGAAATTTACTAAATAAATAAATAAATAAATAATGGGAATTCTGGCCTTGCTCTCAACCTCTATTGAGGGATTGATTCACTTATCTTCCTGGAGCTGATATCAGTAGACCTGATCAGCTGGAGGTGGATTGGAACTGTCCAGAGCAAACTGATGTGTGTTTTTCTGTGCCCATTGGATTGTTAAGAGTCCAATGGAAGTTTTTTTTTAATGGAAGTTTTAGGCCATGGGTACCTCAAGGCAGGGAGGTGCCCATGGCTACTAGATTTGATTGGAGAGCCACCCTTTCAGGCTCATGCAAGGACACTGGCTGTCTGTCCTTACAAAGCAATGCTGATTTATCCATATATGGACATGTAAACTGCCCTGGACATACCTGGACATGATCTAACATGCCAACCATCTCCCCGCTCCTCCCCCTTTTAAAAAATAAGGATACAGTATTGGGTACAATAGCCAAAGCCTAATGTGTACACTGAAGTAAAAGTTTTTGGCTTGGCTTCCTTTGCTTGGCATCTTAACCAACAGTACAAACCAACAATAACATAAGAAGTGCCATACTGGGGCAGACCAATAGTCCACTGAGTCTAGCATCCTGTCTCCTACAGTAGTCAATCTCACTTGTTTGAAATACCCAACAGGTAATTATAGGGCAATCCATTCCCTGCTTTTCACTCCCAGCTCCTGACAGTAAGAGGTTATATTTTCCAAACCTGGCTAATAGCTGCCAATGGACCTATCCTCCAGAAACTTGTCAAATCCTTTCTTAACCCAAGTTATACTACTGACCTTGACCATGCTCTCTGGCAACAAATTCCACAACTTAATTGTGCTCGGAGAGAAAAAATACTTTATTTGCTTTAAATCTGCTACTGTAGTGTCCCTACAGTAGTGACAAGTTGAACTTCCACGAGGATGATACTCAATGTATGCACAACAGGGTGGAAAACAAAGATTCCAGGATGGTATACCATGGACCATCCAGGCTGTGGGCAGCACGGGTCACTGCTTCCTCTTGCAGCTTGATGAGGTGCTGGATGGGCAACAGGCTGTCCTGCCTCTGGCTATGAATTTCAGCAACATCGATCGTCAGGACAGGCATAGGTCGAACCGAGAACACGTTTACCAAGAGACCAGTCAGGTTCACTGGAGAGGACACCTCCTCCATCATGTCTGGAGTCACAGCATCTGGCAGGTAGATATTAGGGCCTACATGGGTGATGCCATTCATTTGGATGCAGAACCCAGCCAGGTTACCCAGGCAGTTTGTTGTCACCAAGTCTGAATGGGTCATATCCTATGGCACACACCTTGTTTACCAGCCAAGCCATCTCCTGGATCAAGTCTCAATCTACCAGTTTCATGATGTCCATCTTAGTCATGTCCACTGTGGCATGGCAGTCGCACATCCAAATCATTTTCAGCAGGGTACAGCAGTCTTGGTTTATATTCAGTCCTTGTTTGGTGACAATCCTTGTTGCTGCATAATGTAGCAAATATGAATTGTTGTGGAAAACACCCATGTTGTTTGCATAATAGCACTAGTCTCACCTCTCCCACCCATCTAGGGTAAGTTAGTAGGGGTGGGACTATCGGTATCTGATTAATCCGATAATTTTCTATATTAGATTAATCCAATAATACTGATAATTGTTGGTATTGGTATATCGTGTTTTTTTAACATTGCTGGTTTCTCTTGGGTTTTTAACATTGATGCCATATAACAATGGCAGCAATGTTAAAGAACCGAGAAATCAGCAATGTTAAAAAAACGATATACTGATACCAATAAATCCGATATTGGATTAATCCAATAACGATAAAACTGGTAACTGATAATTTGCCTTGAGTCCCACCCCTAAGTTATTAATTAATTAAATTTTGGGTCCAAATTGTCGTCTGACACCACCCATTCAAATCGAGTTAGAGACCATGTGCAAATTTACCTGTCTAATCCCAAATTTCTGCAAATGCTATTCAAATTTTGTGCTGTTCAGGAAGTGGGGCCAAGTGCCAGAATCAAGCTGCAATATGCCACCCATGAACCAGGCAGAAAAGTGCAAGGCTACAAACAATAGCAATCAATAAAACAGTCAAGCAATAAAAATCAAGCAATGAACCAGGCAGAAATGGGCAAGGCTACAAGCAATAGCAATCAATAAAACAATCAAGCAATAAAACAGGAAACATTATTATGCACAAGATTATCCAAAACAGAAGACAGTGTTATTTACAGACAAAAAACCAGAAGTCAATAAATGTAAATTTGAAATGGTTGTAGAGTGTTCTTTTAAAAGTCTGCTTTGTGTGCCAACTCCAGTCTTGAGAATGGTGTGAAAACTTGAAGTAACAGAGTTCAGTTGCGACATTAAACCCTGAACATCAGCAGAGTTCAAAAGCAAGAGTCCAAGGCCAGAGCCACCAAGTGCAGTGGATATCCAGTCCCATCAGGGGCAAGGAGGCCAATGGTGGAGCAGTAGCTTTGGTCTCAGTTGAGGGGTTCAAGGGTTGCTGCAGTACACATGAGAAGAATGAGGTAGACACCACGCTCTCAGGATTGGGTAGGGCTGATGCGGCAGCAGCTTTTACCGCGCCGCGATTCCGTTCCGCTATTTCGGAATTGCCCCCACCACACCGCGACATTTCTGCGGATATTCTGCTAATTCCGCCGGAATTCTGCAAATCGCGGAATCGCGGAAAAATTGCGGAAAAATTGCGGAAATCGCGGAAAACCACTATTCCGCGATTTTTTGGCGCTGGCGGAATTGCGTAAATAGCGAAAATGTCATGTTTCCACGATTCCACTAAGTTGCGGAATTAAATAAGCGGAACCGCGGAACCGCGGAATGAAACCGCGGAACTAAAGCCTCTGCCATGCCATTCCACTAATTGCGGAAACACTGTTTCCGCCGGAAATAGCTACCGCTGCGAAATTCCGCTACAGCCCTAGGATTGGGTCACCATGCTTTTATTGTTTAGGTACTGGAACAGGGACAGTAGGTCCATATCTGTTCCTGAGAAGGAGAACCAGCAACACAAACCGTTCTAGCTAGTCAACATGGTTCTGAGGCCCTGTACAAACTAAGGATCTCTTATACAGAAAAAAGGAGAGAAAGCATCCAGAATGTTGATTAAATCTTAGCTCATTGGCTAGTATGAAATGCTCCACTTCTCAAGCCAGGGAAGTGCCGATGGACACTAAATTTGATTAGGAAGCCACCCTTTCAGGCTCATGCAAGGACACTGGCCATCTGTCTTTACACAGCCTTTGCTAATTTGCCCCGGACATGCCTGGGCATGTCAGAAGATGCCAACAGTTGTCACGTCACAGTAGTTGTGCTATCAGGTTCCCAAAGATCTCTATTATCTTATTGGAATAGGAATTCAAAGTTTCCTTCCTTAGTTCAAGGCAGGCAACCAGAGATTTAGGCTGTTCTTACACTGACAACCCCCCACCCCATCCCCACTGCATGTGTGGGCTGGTGTGCAGTGGGGAGGAGGGGGTTTAGTGTAAGCACCATGGCAGTGGGGAGTTCATCCATGTGAACAGCGTGGGTGGGGGTGCATGCACACTCCTGATGCACACCCACCTCCACCCATCTCCAACCATCACCCACTCATGGAGCCATCCGGCAAACCAGAGGAGGCACCAAGGGTGGAGATGGGTGTAGGTGGGTGTGTGCCCATGGGAACGGGCACGCACCCACCTCCACTCACTGTGGTAGCACACCTATCCCCCCACTCACTGCTGCCTGTGTAAAAAGGGCCTTAGTTGGAAGTTCTAACAACCTAAATTTGTGAATAAATTGTAGAGTAGGGACTTGAGTCCAAATTTATTTATTTATTTTGAAAGGAAACTCTCAGCATAACCTAAACTTCATATTTTATTGAACTTGTCCCTTTTTACTGCTGGAAACACTTGGCAAGAGGCACACATGCACATAACACCAGGAGGAGATAGTCAACCCTGAGCAACAATGCATACTCAGTCGTAAACTCATATCTAACATGAAGCTGCTTTTAAATTTAAAATGTTTTATTTTAGCATGGTGTTGCATGGTGCCTGCAATGAACATTTGCAATTAAAAAAAAGAAGCTGTATTATAAAAGATATTTGTCATAGTGTATTCAATCCAAGCAGCACCGCAAAATGTTTGAATGTCTTGCAAAAAATGAACTATGACACATTAGCATAAAATACATTGTTGTTATTTGTTTCATTTTTCATTTTAAAAGTATTTGCCCAGCTCTTTTTCTCCACTCTCAGTTAGACTATAAAGCTTTGGCATTCTTCTTATTTCAAGTCGTGATTTACTCAGACATGTAATCTTTCCACTGAAGCCATTTAAACAACAATAAAACCACAAATCTGAACAATAATGATACCCTACTATTCAAATTCCCAGCTAGGTTGACATGGGTAATGGAAATAAAACATTAGTTCTGAAGTCTTTTTGGGCTGTGATTTTTAAACAGCAATTTATAATCTGTGTTTTTTATTTCAGTGTTCATTTCTATATTTAAAAAAGACATTAGGCAACTAAAATAATAATAATAATAATTAAGAAATAATTAATAATGAAAAGATTAAAAACCAACCATGCTTATGAGCTAAATAATGTGATTAAAGAAAGTTAATAATGAGAAGTGGAGATAAATGTAATCATCTGATTCAATGACTATTTCTACCACTTCTACTTTGTGTCCACTTTTGTTCATGTCATTTTAAGAAGAACATTGAGAAGTTGAAGTGGGTTCAGTGGAAGGCAGCAAAGATGATAAAGGGTCTGGAAAACAAGTTTTATGAGGAAATGTTGAAGGAACTGGGCAATGTTTAACCTAGTGCATCTTTAGACATAACAGGGTTGTGTTTCTGTAACTGTGACTGTTTTTACATGGACACTCCCCCCCCTGCTCACTGTTAAGGTGGGTGTGCGGCAACAGGGGGCTGTCCATGTAAACGGCCAGCAGTGGGTGGGGGGGATGGGTGTTCACTCAGTGTTTGCCTGTGTCCAGGCGTGGATTGGGAAATCAAAGCAGCCCAGGAGAATATAGTTTCCCGGAAATGGGCCAGAAATGGGCCAAGGGGGGCGTGGTTTGGGAGGGTGTGACTTGGGGGCGGGCAGACTGCACCAGATTTGGGGCCTATCAGAGCTGAGTCCCCAGACTCAGATCCTCAGCAGCCTGGCAGGGGTGAGTGGGAGGTTATGGGGGACTGGCAGGGGGGAGACTGCCACTGGGGGGGGGTACTAGC
>QEPC01015080.1:359866-376614 GCA_003113815.1 Sphenodon punctatus | reverse complement strand
AATGCACAGCTGCCTTCTCACACAACATTCCTACCACTCAGGATTAGCTTAGCAAAGAGAAGACTAAGGGGAGAATTGATACCAGAATTCCTACCACTCAGGTTTAGCTTAGCAAAGAGAAGACTAAGGGGAGAATTGATACCAGACTTCCAATATCTACATTATTGTATATTAAGGCGTCATTCCTTGCACCTGTAGTAATGCTGTACTGGAACACAATTAAGGAACAGCCTTGAAGGAATTCTCCATTTCTACTAACGCACAGCTGCCTTCTCACACAACATTCTTACCACTCAGGATTTAAATCCCTCATTCCTACACCAGCCAGCCCCAGGCCCCACCAGGCCGGCCCCAAGCAGCCCCCAGCCAAGCTCCAGGCCCCACAAGGCCAGGACAGGCCGGCCCCAGGCGTTCTCCAGCCAAGCCCCATGCCCCACAAGGCCAGGCCAGGCTGACCTCAGGTGGCCCCAACAGGCCCAGCCCCAGTCGGCCCCAGGAGGCCCCAGAAGCCCCCCCCAGGCCAGCTGGCCCCAGGAGGCCCCAGTTGGCCCCAGAAGGCCACAACCAGTCTGGCCTCCAGGGCCTGTTGCTTCTTGCTGCCAGTGCCGCCTGTGCCTTGTGCACGCATGTAGTGCCACCGGTCCAGAGGTGCTGCTATCATACCCACAAGACATGCAAAATGCAGCTAGCTTATTAAACTCATTATGCCATGAAAAGAGACATATAACCAGTTCAGTTGCGCCCCCATAATCACTTCATGCTGCCCCCACCCCATAACAAGTTCATTTGCACCCCTGCCCCCAAATAATCAATTCACACTGCCCCCCCACCCATAACCATTTAATTTATGCCCACAGGGCAGAGTGAATTGATTATATGGGGGTGCAAATGAACTGGTTATGGGGATGTGGGTTTAAAGACCATATTCCTCTTGGCAATAACTTCATTAAGGAGAGTTAGTGAAATACCAGGCATAATAATCTCAGAACCATATTTGCAGATTTATTTTCCAAGACAGAATAGATATTGCTTTATATCCTAAATTCCTACCTAAGATAGTATAAGACAGACAGTTGTGAGAATGTGGCCCTTTTTACATGGGCTCTCCCAGCCACAAACACACAGATTTCAGCACCCACCCTTCCAGCTCCACATGGAATTCTTTTCTTATATTTCTAGAAAGGGTTGGAAGAAACTGTCATTCAGAGGGGGAGAGTCAGTGCTTTTTATACTAGAGGATCTCGAGACCATCATGCGGTCTATTATTTGAACAGGGAGAGCATGCACAACCCAGTTGTGAGAATGTTGGGAGCCATCTCGAAGAACCTTCTTTACAAGGTAGCAACCTTCTGATCAGCACATGGGGAGGAGCTGTTTGTAAACAAACAGTTTTATCTCCCAGCCCGATTGAGTGTCCCCGCTGCTGCTGTGCTCCTACGAGGGAGAAGCAGGTGAGGGATAGCCTAGGACTGGAGCCAGGGAGGGGAGGAAGAATCACCTATTGGGGGGGAAGCTGGCTGCAGCCTGCTGCTCAGCCAGGCAAGTGCGGGGCCCCAGCTGGCCTCCGGGAGGGCCTGGAACAACAGACAGCAGGACCAGCCCTCCAGACCAGACCCGCCCACTGGGAATCCTCCCGGTGGGTTTAATGGCTGGGGGTGTCTGCGCATTTCTGTGCAACACCCATCTCCACCCACGGCGGAAAACCAGAGGAGGCTCCATGGGTGGAGGGGTGTGTGGGTGTGTGTCCGTGTAAATGGACACACACACACCTCCAACCACTGCAGCTAAATATCCATCCCTGCCCCACCTCCGTCTGTGTAAAAAGGGACTGTGTTGTGAAAGTGACTGGACACAGAAATGTGTCCTGTGATTTCCCATTACTGTATTTAGACACAGATTTAATAAGTGTTCATGGATACTTTACTTAGATGTTCTCGTGTTCCGGTGTTTCCATAGTCTGTTGGAGTAGAAATGCGCACATGCGGCTCCCGTGAAGAACCTGGATGCCATCCTGTCATGCTTTGCGATGCCTTTATGTCATAATTCTGAAATGTATGCAGGAGAAGTTGATTGGCAAGCAAAGTGGCCAATCTCTGCAGCAGTCAGTGCGGGAGTTTCTGGTCAGTTTGGGGGGATTTTGGCTGATTTTCATTGCTATAGAATTACAGCTGTTTCAGCTATCTCCTGTGGATCATCTGTCAGATGCCTGAGCTGACAGACAACTTGTTAGAAGTTGGTTTCGAATCCAACTGACTTTTTCCTGCAATAAATTTCTCCTGCTCTCTCATGTGCATTAACTTGCATTGGCTTCCGGAACTGTCAGTACCTTTGGTGGTTTCTGTCTGGCGAGCATTCTCTCCTTAGTTGGCTGGTAAGTGCAAAGTCGTGGTTAAAGGTTTTTTTGTTTTGTTTAAACTATAGTAGTGCAACTTTATTAATAAAAGTAGATTTTAGTTTAATGAATTTTTTATGAAGTCTTTTTAATTTATTTGTTTCATAATTAAACTAGTGTTTTGTAGGGGTTGTGTTTTTTTCTCTCTCTAAATTGAAACTTTTCCACTTGAATTCCACTCTTAAACTGAAACATTCCTGGCAGATTCTGGGGGAATCTCTTTTTTTCTTTGTGAAGCAAGAGAGATTTTATTGTATATGTTCGCATGGAGTAGCTTATCGACCACAGCCATACAATATGCCTCAGAACAAAGCATTGCAATCTAACTTCCTTATTAAAACATAAAAAACAAAAACAAACAAAACCGCAAAATGAAGTGATTTTTTTTCTGCAACTGCAGCTGATTTCCTGTGTAAACAAAATATTACATAATTACATAGTACATAATTAAATAAGTTCAGCTCTAAAAATTTCAGCTCCAAATTACAGCATAGGAAAGCCACTGCAAAAGACTGAAGCTTCAGAATAAATTTCCAGATCAGTTAGGCCGCTTTTACGTGAATGGCCAGGGAAGTGCGTTCTTCAACGTGCCGCTGGGAAAAGTTTAAAGGACAGGGGAAAAAAAAGGGAGGACTAAATGGTCAGTTTTTGTAATGAAGAGAAATAAATAGTGGAGTCTCTTAGGGAACTGTACTGGGATTGGTGTGGATTCATATGTTCATCAATGATCTAGAAACGGGAGTCAAGAGTGAGGTGATCAAATTAGCAGATGACACACTGGGTAAAAACATATGTGATGGTTGCGTGGCAGCAGCACGACTCGGCCTGGGAAGGGAAATTGCAGCAGATACAGTCTGGGCAAAGTTGGGCTGCCAAACAAACATGACCATGACCGAGCCACTGGGGATGGCATTGAGAAGCACGAATGTATGACTGGCTGGCCCAGTCCCTCTGCAGCATCCAGTGCCCAATCCTCCCACCCCCTACGACAGCAAGCCATGGTAGCCAACTATGACCTTCCATGGTGGCCAGTCATAGCAGCTCTGGCCCAGCCTGTGAACAAACATGATAGTCCGCAGTGGCCTGGCTGATTGGGCCCAGACAGGCGGGTTAAGGCTGAGGGTTTCCAAGGTCACAGTTCGGGATAGAGGCTGACATGGCCTGGGGCAATCCCGGGCCAATATTTGTCGGCATCTGCACAGACATGCATGTCAGGTCCAGTCCAAAGGAGGCCACAGCAAGCTGCTGTAATGTCTGTTTTTACCCAAAGTTATTCTAGCTAGTTAAAAATCCAAGTGGATTGTGAAAATTGCAGCAGGATCTTGTGAGACTGGAAGACTATGTAACTAAATAGCAGATTAAATTTAATGTTGACAAGTGCTAAGTGATTCAGATAGGGGAAAATAATCCAAACTATATGTACAGAAGACTAGGTTCTAAATTAGGGGTTATCACTCAGGCAAAGAACCTTGGAGTCATTATGAACAATACATTGAAACTCTTAGCTCAGTGTGCGGTAGCAGTCAAAAAACAAACAATGTTAGGAATTATTTGGTAAGGGATAGAGAATAAAACAGAAAATATCATAATTCTGCTATATAAATCTATGATCTTGATCTATGTAGTTTGGCTTGTCTTATCTCAAAAATGACATAATAGAACTGGGAAAGGTACAGAGGAGAATAACAAAGATGATAAGGGGTATGGAACTGCTTCTGTATGAGGAGAGGCTTGATAGGTTAGAGCTCTTCATCTTGGAGAAGAGACAACTGAGAGGGGATATGATACAAGTTTATGAAATCATGAGTGGAGTGGAACAAATACGAATAAATAGGGAGTTGTTATTTACCCTCTCACTTAGAAATAGGACTAGGGGACACTCCATGAAACTAACTGGCAGAAGATTTAAAACAAATAAAGGAATTTGTAAAACAAATATTTAGCAAGTTGTTGTTTCAGCAGAAAGCAATACAGAGTAATTTTTTGTGAGAAATATTTGGTGGATAGATTTGCAAATGGCAATTCAAAAACATGAATTCTGAACCAAATTGGATATAGGGGTACAATATGTTGGAGAAACCATTGATAACAGTTACAACTGAAGACAAGAAAATTATAATGGGCATTTTTACACACACCTTAAAGTACTAGTCTTTCAATCGTCTGTGTTTACAAGTCCACAAGTAAGTTCTGGATGGATTCTTGACACACACACACGCACACCATTTCCTGGATGCATTCTTCACACAAACACTGCCATGAGGCAGCCTAAAGTAGCTGCAGCTGTAGATGTAGGGGCTGCCATGGAAATCAAGTGACCTGGGGCAAAGCAGTTTACCAGGAAAAAGTTTTACACACACAAGTTCTGAGAGAAGTTCCATGCAGAAGTTCAAAGAGCCAGATATTTAAGATCTGGGTGAGTGATTTAGACACAGAGAAAGTCCAGGATGTAACAGCAAACATGCAGGAGAAATGTGTGTGTAAAAACACCCATTATTTGACACCAACATTTAGCATGTTGTTGTATCTTAGAGGCCACAGTCTTCCATGCCAGTAGTTTTCCAAGTTTTTACTTGTGTGTCCCCATTTTGCGACTTAAATATCATCCCATGACCTTAACAACAAGAACATGAAAAAGTGTTTTAAAGATTATTTGGGATTACTACCCTTACTTGAAGTTTCATGGCAACCGTTTGAAAACCTCTACTTAAAAGGAGGAAGCTAAAGTAATTCTGGGGAAATACAAATTATTATTTATAAAAATGCCCCACTGCACCTTTTTTTAAATTATTATTTTGGTCAAAGTTTTGAAATCTGTTAGAACACTTTCACATTTGGAAATTGCAGTGATTTCACAAACTCATGAACTAATTTTGACCACAGAAGACTGGAATGCACAAGCACCACTTGACCATTATGAGTGCTGTGCTACAGATCAATTCAGCCTGCAACATTATGTGCTCCTCTTCTTTGATTGCATTAATGGATGTCACACGTTTTATCTAGACTGCTTCAAAAGGTGAACAGTAATTACTAATTATACTCAGAGGCCACTGTGATGATGAGTACCTTGCCCTGTTCATAACTGTTGTGTTAATTAGGAACTATGTAGGAACTTGCTTTGTAGAAATGATGGAAAATGTGGTAATATTCTAAAAGACACACTTGCATAATCTCTTTCTTATTCTTTTCTATCTGATTTCTACTTCAGTGATCCATTATTGGCATGTAAATTGCAAACATTCCATGTAGTTGTGGAAACTTCACAGCAAGCATCCCTGTGTACTTCCTCCACCACCACCACCCCCATCTTCCGTAATGTAACATTTCCTAACTAATATTCTTCATTTTTTTTCAGGTGGTATGATCATCTCGAGTATATATATGGCATATTGTACAACAGGGGTGGGGGGACCTTTTCTTACCCGCAGGCCACTGTGACAGTTAGTACAAACTCTGAGGGATGCCCTGAAGTTGTGGGAAAGGGCTTGTAAGAGATGCGCTCAAGAAAAGGAGAGTCCAGATCATGAATCTGTGCCAGGGATCTGTCCCCTGTCCTTGTAAGTATGCCGTTGTGGTAGGGCTAAAACGAGGAAGAAAATAATTCTCATAAGAATCTTGTGAGAATCTCGCAGCCCTGCAAAGATCTCACGAGATGCTCATGAGGAAACTCAAGATTCTCACAAGAAACTCAACATTCTCAAGAATACCCCAAAAATTGTCTGTGCATGTTCAGATTTAAGAACTTCTATCCTATGCTTTACATATTAAAAATAATGAAGTCATTCTAAACTATTTGCATTCTGTGCAGCTTGGACATTAAAGCACTGTAGTTTCAGAAGTAGTAAAGGACATGATATAATATACATGCCAGATCAGCAAATGAATCAAAAGTAATTGATGGCCCTGGTGGCCATTTTGTGCATGTACAGACTATTTTTTGCTAGTTTAATGTTTTCGAGAATCTTTCAAGAATTTTGAGTTTCTTGCGAGAATTTTGAGTTTCTCATGAGACTCTTGCGAGAAACTCGAGATGAGAAAATCTAACTGAGAAGCCTATTCTTGATGAGATTTTCTAGAAGGGCATAATTTCATTTCAACCCTATATTGTGAGTATCCCCTCATCTCTGCTTCTGTATCCTGTGGTTATTCTCACCTCCATTACTCCTACTGTCGCCCCTTCCTTCCTGTACATCATCAACCTCTCCCTCTCTACTGGCTCTTTC
Organism: Sphenodon punctatus; assembly: GCA_003113815.1. Lineage (NCBI taxonomy): Eukaryota > Metazoa > Chordata > Lepidosauria > Sphenodontia > Sphenodontidae > Sphenodon > Sphenodon punctatus. The sequence continues at coordinate 369,996 of QEPC01015080.1, read as the reverse complement.
CCTTCTGCCTTCAAACATGCCACAGTCTCTCCTATTCTCAAAAAGTCCACTCTTGACCCCTCTGACCCTTCTAGCTATCGTCCTGTCTCACTCCTTCCTTTTGCTTCCAAGCTGCTTGAACGTGTTGTCTACTCCCGCTGCCTTGACTTCCTATCCTCCAACTCCTCCCTTGACCCCCTCCAATCTGGCTTCCGCCCCCTTCATTCTACTGAAACTGCTCTCGCTAAGATCACCAACGATCTTCTGGTGGCTAAATCTAAACGTCTCTATTCCATTCTTGTCCTCCTTGATCTCTCTGCTGCCTTCGATACTGTTGACCACTCACTCTTGCTGGATTCCCTTCACTCCCTTGGCTTTTGTGGCTCTGTCCATAACTGGTTCTCCTCCTACCTCTCTGACCGCTCCTTTAATGTGTCTCTCTCCAACTCCGCCTCCTCCTCCTTCCCCCTCTCAGTTGGTGTTCCTCAAGGCTCTGTTCTTGGCCCTCTCCTCTTCTCGATCTATACCTCATCCTTAGGCAAACTCATTGCCTCCCATGGCTTCCAATACCACCTCTATGCTGATGACACTCAACTCTATCTCTCTACTCCTTCTCTCTCTCCCTCTGTTCAAGCTCGTCTCATCAACTGTCTCTCTGACATCTCTACCTGGATGTCTCAACGTCAACTCAAACTCAACATGGCTAAAACTGAACTCCTTATCTTCCCCCCTCATCCTTCCTCTCCTTCCTCACTGTCAATAACTATTGATGGAGTCACCATCCTGCCTGTCCCCCAAGCCCGTAGCCTAGGCTTCATCTTTGACTCAGCCCTTTCTTTTAAACCCTACATTGACTCTGTTGCTAAATCCTGTCGCTTCTCCCTCCATAACATTGCTAAGATTCGCCCTTTTCTCTCTGTCTCGTCTGCCAAAACTCTTGTTCATGCTCTGGTCATCTCTCGCCTCGATTACTGTAACCTCCTTCTCACTGGCCTTCCCCGGTCTCACCTTTCTCCCCTCATCTCTGTCCAAAACTCTGCTGCCAGGGTCATCTACCTCGCCAGTCGCTTCGACCATGTGCAGCCCCTCCTCTCTTCGCTTCACTGGCTTCCCCTTCCTGAACGAATCCTGCACAAGCTCCTAGTCTTCACCTATAAAGCTCTTCACAACCTTGCTCCCCCCTACCTCTCTGCACTTATCGCCCTCCATACTCCAGCCCGTGCACTTCGCTCCTCCTCTGTCCCTTCTCTCACCCTTCCACGCCTTCCCTGCTCCCCTAAGCGCCTTCGTCCCTTCTCACTTGCTGCCCCCCATGCCTGGAACTCCCTCCCTGTCCACATCCGCCTTGCCCCCTCCCTTCATACCTTCAAATCTCTCCTTAAAACTCACCTCTTTCGCTCTGCTCTGTCTGACTCTTTATCCTGCTGAGCCACTATTCCTATACCTACGATCGGTTTACCCTTATCCTTGCAACATGGACCTGCCTGCTGTCATTCTCATCGTAACCAAGCCAAGTACGTGCACTTGAGACCTCGCATCTTCATGAATGTTAGACCCCTTGTCTCTCCCTCTGTTCCCCTTCCTAAGTCTCTCCCCCAGCTCCTGTCTCTCAGATTGTAAGCCCTAGGGGCAGGGACCGTGTCTATTTTATTACTTTGTAAAGTGCCAGGTACACTGCTGGCGCTATATAAATGTTTGTTAATAATAATAATAATAATTCTTTTAGTGCTGGGGGTAGAAACTGGATTATGGGGTGAAGTCCAGAAACTGTAAAGGGTCCACATAAAAATTTGCTAAGGTCTGCACTGGATCTGATGTCTGCATTGGTCCTGATGTTCCCCAAGTCTATCATACAGTGTTTTAGGGGTATGCAGCACTTACCTCTTTTGTTTTCATTTTCATTTTCATTTTATCGGTTGAAAACCCATCCATTTGGTTTTTTTTGTAAAAACCCCTTTCGTTTTCATTTCCCCCCATTTAAAATAATAAAAAAAATAATATAAAAAATAATAATAAATCACTGTGCCTGTCAAAAATGGCTACCGGGGTCGTTCTGCACATGCACATCCCTTTTCCAAAATGCTGGCAGCAGCGTGGCAGCATTTTTGGAAAAGAGCAGCGTTGTTGCCAGGTTTCAGTTTAGTATTGATTTATTTATTGGATCCTTTTTTTTAAACTGATGATTGATTGTCTAGGTTTTGAACCTGCGTAATTATCAAACAGTTAATTTATGAAAATAGCCCAGAGAAATTGAAATGACTAAATAAATTAAGAGAGAGCCATAATTAGTAATAAGAATATAATTGAAAATATTTATGAAAACATAGTAAAAGCATTCACTATGGGACAAAACCCTAAAACAAAATAAAACCTTGATAGGTGGTTTATAAATGTACTTTTAAGGATGCATGTCACTAAGTTATAATTAAAGTTAAAATTTAAGATTTTTCTAAGTATTATAGAGTACAAAAGTTAAAGTAATAAACTTAAAACTAGCACAGGGCTCTTTTAGATGAGCGGGTCGCCATTGTGCGACAATCTTTCAAAATCCCGCAACGCAGGATTACACAAGTTGGAAGTAGGGGATCATGCGCATGAAAGGCGGTTGCACATTATTTGCTGACCACAAATTAAATACCTCGATGTGTGAGGTATTTAATTCACATGATCCCCTACTTCCGTCTCATGTAATCCTGTGTCACGGGATTTTGAAATATCGCGTGAGCGGGTTGCGTGATGGCTCATCTAAAAGCAGCCATAGTTACCCAGGCATACAAGCTCAAGGAAGATAAAGAAGCTCATGTGACCAGAAGATCACCATGGTGACCAAAGAGCACTACGAGAGGGATCATGGCATCCTAGGTAACATTTCCTTGGTGACTTAAACTTTTATAGGAAACATTGACATCGCACTCAGACTAAGTGATTCATATATTAACAACTGCAAATTGTGCATTTTAAAGGGATTGACATACTAATTTACGCATGCATAAAATTATAAATGTGTTGACAACTTTTGTGGTTAAGATATTGGAAGACTAAAGTCTGTACCTCCACACATGAAATATCCTGTTTTTGAGCTACTTTAAACCTCAATCTTGCAAGCCATTTGTGCAACGGGGATGTTTCATCGACTGTGTGCCTCTATTTCCCTAAATGTGAATTTACTCATATTTTACTGAAATTCCACTAACAGGTTTAAAAGTTGAGCAGGGGAGAAGCTATCAGAAGGCCAAATATGTCCAGGCCTATATGTCCAAACTAAAGCCAATATATCGAGACCATAGCCAATAGCTTAAATGTATCTCACATAGGTCAAGCATGAGGGTAGCAGCATGTCTGCCTGTGCATATGCAGACTGGCTGCCCTTTCCCAAAATGGCGGTGATGCTGCCACCACCATTTTGGAAAGAGTGCACATGCACAGAATGGCCCAGATGACCATTTTAATTAAAAAAAATTAAAATTACTCTTCATGTGCAAAATGGAGCACTGAGCAATTGGAAAGTGACCACCAGACCATTCTGCACCCTTTTAAAAAATGGTGCTGGCAGTGTCAGACCAATTCTGGAAAAGGGCTGCACATGCACAGAATGGTCCATGGGGCATTTTGCATGTATGGTGATTTTAAAAATTATTATTTTAATAAATGAAAATGAAAACAAAACAAAACAGTAGAGTCATTTACAACCCTCCCTCCCCCCCCCAACAGAGAGTTTTTTGTAAATGAAAATGAAAACTAAAACAAAAATGAATGGTATGCCTTCTGCACACCCCTACTAGCAGGAAAGTAGCAGCACGATCACTACTACAGGACAAGCCCCAATTATGAATTTTAAAGGGAAACAACATTTGGAGCAGGTTCATTTTGCATCTCTCTTCAGTGTGCTGCCCATGGCTTCTGTCTACCCTGCCTACATGCTATAGCTTGGCCTGGTGGTGACTTATGACTTGACTTATTTTCTTTGTAGTAGTGTGCTCAGTAAGCAGATTGACCTCCCATGTGACTATGATGAAATATCCAGTACCCACTCCGCCACTAGGGTTTCTTCTAAAGGGTTTGGAGCTAATGAGCCACACCCATGATGAAATGAGTTAACAGGAACAAATTACTGTCCCATTGTCATGTTCCCAAACCTTCAGGCAGAGTAGATCAAGAGCTCAGCCTAGACATGCATTTGTGTGCTATTTGCCAATTCTAACAAAGGCAGAGATTATCCATTATTATTATTCCAGTAATACTTAAAAGTGTCCAACTCCAAATCACACTTTAGCTTTGTTACACTGGGGGCTGTTCAAACACCATGGAAGAGAAAATTCATACCCTGAAGAGCTTGGCACATTGCTTCTCAAAGTGTGGGTCAGGAGCCCAACTGGGGTCATGTCATCAGTAGGGCTGAAACTTTTCATTTTCCCACTTTTCTCAACAAGAATCAGGGTTCTCAGATCATTCTTACAAATGAGAATGAGCTGAGAATTGCCTGGATTCTTGCAGAGAAAAACGAGAATCTTGCAAACAGCCCTCTCCTGGTCCCAAACCCTGGATGACTCACCTGGCTGCTTCCCTGAGTCTGGGGATGCTCCAGCTACTGCTCTGGAACTGCTCTCCCTGTTCAGCTTCTCTGTGGCACAAGGGGGAAGTGAGGAGGTAGCTTCATGTTTTGGCAATAAATAAATAAATAATATCACTGTGCATGCTCATAAAGCTGCTGGGGCTATTCTGCACATGCACAGCCCTTTCCCAAAATGGCACCAGCAGCATCACCGCCATTTTGGAAATCGCTAGCTAGTCTGTGCCTGCACGAATGGCACCACGCATGTGCAGAACAGCTGTCCTCTTCCACAATGGCAGTGATGTTGCCAGTGCCATTTTGGCAAAGGGCACGGACCTGGTGGATGGAGATGGGTGGTGGTGTCCACGTAAAAACAGCCAAAATCTTGTGAGATATCTCATGAGGATCAAATCTGATACTTGTTTCAGTCCTAGTCATCAGCGGATGAGGGACATTATCCTGATTGATATTCTATATACTTTGTTTGCTTTTGTTGCCTTTTCTGCTGCCATCAGTTTTACATAAACTCAATGGGACCACACAGTCAAAAGCTTTGGAAAGCACTGGCTTACAAGCTAATTAGGAGAACACTTTATTACAAGTAAAAGAGCTCTTTCTTACAATTAAGACAACTGTTACAGATATTAAAGTAGAATACAGAGAAATTAAATCTGGTATCGAAACAGATGGAACTAAGCAGAGTAAAGTTAGGCACCTGCTCAAATCTTTGTAGGACTGGGATCTGTGAAAGTTGTCCAGGGTCATACAGACAGCCTGTGACAATTTTCCTGAATAGCCTGATGCCTCAGTTGCTTGACTAATCTTCCTTATTGCCCATTATTTAATAAACGTCTCTTGGGCTCAAGTCTGCACATTGTTAGTTGAAAATGGAAGTGACTAAAAGAAAGGAATGCCAAGCTTGAACATATAAAATGTTTGCATTCCTTGTAAAGAAAAGAGAACAGGAAGAGAAAGCGAAAGGAGGCGGGAGCACCAGGAGCACAGTAGGCAGGTGGAGGTGTTTGGGTGCCTGGAACAGGCCATAGACCGGATGGTTAGGGAGCACTCCGCTAAGATGAACCGGTCCCATGACATAGGCACCTTGCTGCTCCTACACGCGGGTACTATGAGTGCCTATGTCATGGCAGCCACCCTGCTGAGAAACCTGCCTGCCCCAGTCCCCATGCTGGGCCCCGCGGTGCCCCCACCGCCTCCACCACCGCCCTAGCCACTGGCACTCCCACTGGGGCCGTGCTTCTGCCTACCGATCCCTGTAGGCCTCAGGAGGGAACTTCCAGCCAGGGGGGCCCCTCCAGCCCCGGGCCCGGATACCCTCCCACCACAGCCCAACCCGCTGGACACTGAGGCCTCCCAGGACACAGTTGGGGACACGGACAGTGGGGGGGAAGGGAGCACCCAGAGCTCCATGGCAACCACAGGGCAGCCAAGGGGGAGGCCCCAGAGACATGGGGGAGAAGGGGGAGAGAAGTCTGGGGGGGAGAGCATGGCACAGGGAGGTGGGTGGTGGTGGTGTTGGTGTTGGTGGTGGTGACATATGTACCTGTGTGCAGAAATAAAGTTATGGGCACAACTATTGCCTCCTTTGGTCATTTCACAGGCTCAGGCCAGTGGGCGGGCGGATGGCTGTACAGGGGCATGGCCAGGGCACTGGTGGGGGCCCCAGGGAGGTGGAGATGGGGGGGTGTGCCTCACACCTTGGCCTCCCGCTGATCTGCCTCATTAGGGTGGCACGAATGCGCTTTGCATATCTGTATTCCCGCGGGTTCTCAGCATGCACATAGAGAGGCACAGGGCCAGGAGGGCGCCGGGGCACAGGGCAAGCGAGGGCAGCCCCCTGGGGCTTGCACACATTGTGCAGCATGCAGCAGGCTCTGATCAAAAGGGAGGAGGTCTCCACCATGTAGTCGAGCCAGCCCGCGAGACTCCTCCAGCACTGCTTGAGGGCCCCGAAGGCCCTCTTGACCACAGTCCTGCTAGCACACAGGCGAGTATTGTAGATCACCTCCACTGGGTTCCTGGCGACCGGATACGCCTTCATCAGCCAGTGGGTAAGTGGGTAGGCTGTGTCTCCCAGGATGCAGGGGGTCATCATCACCCCCTCGATCTGGGTCATCCCCATAGCCGCGAAATCTCAGCGGTACATCTGGGCATAGAGGGGGACGTGGTCACGATCCGGGTATCATGACTGCGACCAGATTGGCCCATGAAAATGTCTATGAACCGACCCTGGTGGTCCATGACTGCCTGCAGCTGCAGGGAGTGGTACCTGTGTCTCTTGACATATTCCGAGGTCTCCCCAGCGGATGGGCACAGGATCTCTATGTGGGTGCCGTCCATGGTGGCCATGCGTTTGGGGAATACCCCAGCCACAAAGCCGGCCATCATGGCCTCCTGTTCCACCAGCTGGATCACTCGGTTTAGGAGCATGCCCTGCAGAGCCTCGCAGATGTCCCGCAGGATCCCAGAAATGGTGCTCACCCCAATGCCGAAGTGCTGTGAGACGGAGCGGCAGGACTGCGGTGTTGCGAGGCCCCAGACCCCGATGGCCACCTGCTGGATCATGGGTATGGGGGCCTGCATGGGGGTGGCCTGCTGCTCAAGCCAGGGCATTAGCAGCTCTGCGACCCGCAGGAGGACACGCATGTCCATCCTAAAATGCGATCTCCAGGCGGCCTTGTCCCATTGGGCGAGGGCCCTGGTGTACCAACCCTGTGCCCACTCCATAACCCATACCCACTGGTCTATGGGCATTGCAAGGAGGGCTGCTCACCCCTTGGTCTCCCTCTGCCACTGGAGCCGAACCACCACTTCATGGATGCCTCAGCCCACCCCGGACACGGAGGAGGCCCAGTAGGGGAGTTCCTGAGCCCATGGTGGGCTCTCCAGGCCCTTTCAGGGCTTCTGGCTATGCACATTGCAGCCAGGCAGCCAGGTGCACCTCTGCGGTCTGGATGTGCAGGAGGTCTCTGTGGGAGCAGTACCACTCTGCACACATGGCTAGGTGCATCCCACAGGTGCCCAACTGGCCCAGATCCATGGTGATGGGTGACCCGGGTGGGTTGGGGCCACACCTGTTGTCGGTTGGGAACAGTGTAGCCCCGCCCCCCGGCCGCACCCTGCCAACCGGCCTCAGGGCCCCGGGTTGCCCTAGACGCCGCCCCCCCAGAGCAGCAGGCCTGCCTCCTGCAGGGCCAGCAGGCTGGGGAGACCATGGGCAGCCCACTGCCTGCACATGCCTTCCCAGCAGGGGGCATGGTGCTTGGTTCTGCCCTCAGGCAGACATGTGCGGGCAGCAGCTGCATTCCTGCTGTCATCACCTCCCACCTCTCTGTATCGGCTGCCTGCTGTCCTGAGCACCCTGATTAGTGTGTAGGCTGCCCTGTCTGTGTGCTCTGTTCTAGCAGCTGGGCTGGGTCCACACCCCATGCCTCGCTCTGTATCCATACAATGTTGCGGCCTGTGCCCTTTTCGCTTGGCCTTGGAGCTCCCCGGCTTCCTCTCCTGTCCGTCCCTCCAGGGATTGTGAGGCCCCCCTTTCATTGTGTTTAGTCTCAGATGCTTGCTGGACCATGGCTGGCCGCACTTCCCTGGGGATCGCGGGCCCCAGCACCCCGGGCGCCCCACGTAGCTGGACCTTCTGCAAGACCATGGCCCTGTGTGACCTGTGGCATTCTTCGGCCATGCAAATGCTCCAGAGCTGCCCTGACAGCCTCATAGGTGCCTATGAGAGTATGAGCTCCGGGCTTCAGCACTATGGCCATGTGGTGAGCGGTTGCGATTGCCGACTGCATGCGGAGGTGCTGGGCCTGTGTCCCTTTCCTAATGGGCACATCCCAGAGATGAGGTGCTCGCATGTGGGGTTGTCGGCTGCGGAGACCATGTCCATCCTCTCTTTGTGCAGCCTGTCTGGCTACACAGCCTGCCTGTCAGAGGGGGGCCCTGCCCTGGCTGTGTCCTTCTTTGGCTGTGTTCACAGGGCTCGAGGTTACCAGAGGTCCTGCAGGGTGATCTATCACCACCTGTTAGAGATGGGTCACCTTCCGTGGCCTCCGCCTGCAGACTATGGCCTCTCAGAGCCCTCTGACGTGGAGGTGGAAGTGCTGGTCGGTGTGTGGTCCCGATCCGATGTGCAGGTGGGGCTCTCTGCCCAGGATCCCTTTGAGGGGTACTACCTGGTTGCCCACCACATGTCTGCACTGGGGTACTATTGGGGCATGCTTCAGTGGCCCCACTTCATCCACCTGGCAGGCCACCCAGCCCGGGAACCCTTCATGGCCCCCTACAGTTCACTGTGAGCCCCCCCCCTGTGCCTTCCTGGCCCTGGATACTGGCCCTGGTGTGTGCTCCCACCTCTGCTCTGGCTCCATGAGTCACTGCCCCTTCCCTCCCTGATGTTCCTGGCTTGCTGCTGTGCTGGCTGTGTCTTGGGGTTCTGCCCTGCTCCTCATCTCTGTCACATGTCCATCCCATCCATCACATCTTGGCCGGTGTGTGGGATCTCTGTCAGCCTCCTGGACCATTTCCAGTCCACTTCCCAGTCCTTGGGGCCTCCCCCTGTGACTGCTGTGCCCCTGGGGTTCCTCCCATTCCGGGACTGCCTGTGTTGCTGTGGGGGTGCACGTGCGGGCTGTGCTGTTGTGGGTGTTCTGTTTGCTGTTCCCCTTGTCCTGCCCCGGGTCCTGGGCCAGCTTCCCACCCTGCTCTTTGTCCCCGCCCTGCCTTCCTCCCCCCTGTACCCAATGTGCTATGTGCGTTGTCTGTCCCACTGTGTGCCCCCTTCCCTTCCTTTCTCATGCAGGTGTGTCTGCACCTGGGCATGTCTTTGTGCTGTGTGTTCTGCTGTGAGCTCATTTTCCCTGTGCCTGTTGTGTGCGCAGCCCCTGCGTCTCTCCTCCCTCCCTTCCCATTTCCCTTGTGTGGGCGTTCCCTTTTGGCACTTTTGGCTTCTTTTGCCCTCAGCCAGCCATGTCTGTGTCCTGCCCCTCCCCGGTGCCTTCAGGGTGTTTTGACCATGACCAGGAATCGGCGTCATGTCTGTTGCGCTGCCCTGGCCTGTGATCTGCCAGGCCGATTCCCTGCCATGGTCCCAATCCCGTCACGTCTGTTCACTGCCTTCTTTGACTGCAGGGGTGGTTGGGCAGCTCACCAGTACTTGGAATTCACTGTCGTGACTCGGGACTGTGTAACATCTGAAATCACCCTAGGACTTCAGAGAGCAAGGATGAGGGGAGGGGGAAGCATCCCAGCAATCAAAAGACATGAATTACACATCTAGGTTATCCAATTGGTATTCAAAACACATTCTGCATTAGGCCTGATGCGGCAGCAGCTGTTACCGCTCCGTGATTCCATTCCTAAACCTCAGCATCCCAGGTTGCGCCTTGCAGAATTTCGCGCAGTACTCCGCGATTCTGCATTTTTTTCTCTACAAGAATTCGCAGATGCGGAATGTATGTGTTTCGCCGCTTCCTTCATCGTTACCGTTGCCGTATACAATCAGCGGTCTTTTCCCGCGTTCCGCCAATTTAATATATGAGCCACAGGCATGAGCACTTATCGCGGTTCCGCGAAGGGAGTA
>QEPC01015080.1:323998-341575 GCA_003113815.1 Sphenodon punctatus | reverse complement strand
AGTTTAATCTACTACCTTCCAACCCGATGACACACAACCCAGACGTCTGGACTACCCAATAAACTTCAATCACCTCCCAAAAAATTGCAAGACTCCTGACCAATATAATGAAGATCATCTCTAATACAGAATATGACACATTGTGTGAGATGACAACCACAACCCCCCCAAAAAAAACTACCACCCAGAAGAGGAGTTGAAAAACACGGGGCAATACAGAGTAGAACAACAAGGACGTACCTATGGTGCTTAATAGAACCATGGTAGTGTTTCCCATACTCTATCACTCCTACCAATCATTTACATCTCCAACAATCTCAAGATTCTACTAATTTCTTATGTCATTCCTGCTATTATTCCACCAAGTTCTTTTCTCCTGTACTTCATCCTTATATCCTCCTCCCTGTCATTCCACCATCTCCCTGCTGCCTTTGTTATTCCACATCATCTCCCCCCCACACTGCCAAAGATGCATCTCCATTGTATTATTTCAGTAACACTTAATGAGATATAATTTAATAATTTAATGCCTTTCCATGCATTTAATGTCAACGTGTACCCAAATTCTTATTAAACACTTACATAGCATTCTGCTCAGCTTTAGTGTTGCCCCCAACCTGCAAAGGAAGAGGATTGGAGTTGAAAGACCAAGGCAAAGTGTGGGTGTATGAAGCCTCAGTTGTAAGCGAGCACAGTATGTGAAGCCATACAACATGTTTACTGCTTACATGGTGTGGAAGTTAAGGTGGGAGCCTTAACACACAATTTCTAGGCTTGTTAAAGTTTGCTTGGTATGAATCTGCCTTAACTAAGTTTGTAAAACCGTAGGTTTTTTTTTTATCTAATTAGTATTTATTCTACCACATACGCTGTCTTTTGCAAATAGGAAGATACCAGAGATATTTTCTGTGACAAGCAGAAAAGGAAAATAATAACGATGATATACTAATATCATTCTGTACGTGTAAAGAAAGAAGAACCAGTAGTTTTATTAGACACAGGTAACTTGCTTGCTCCTATGGCAAGAGTTCAGGGTAGTGTGTGGCTCTGCACAATATGTATTACGGAGACCTGGCTGGACAATGAGTTGGGGCCAATACTGACTGACCTTGTTCAAATCGGGTACTCTGTACAGCACCAACCCAGATCAGAGGGGCGGGGAGGCAGTGTAGCTGTTGTTTTTAAGGACACTTGGTCTGTGAGGCAGTATCCTGTGCAGACTATCTTGGGCATGGGGAGTGGGTTCACCTTGTGATCGATTTGGGTGGAGACAGCTTAGAGCTGCTGCTGATATACTGTGCACCTACCTGTATGGCACCATCCCTACACTCTAGCGGAATTGCTTTGGCGGTGGTCTTATGGTCCCCAAGGACCTTGGTCCTGGGAGACTTCAACAGCCACGCCGATGCCAACCGTGGGGGAACAGAGCGTGAGTTCATGGATGCCATGACAACCATGGGACTGTCTCTGAGGGTTAGGGGCCTGACACACAAGGGGGGATATACCCCTGACCTGAGTCACCTGATGTTCTGCACAGACCTTGAGGCGAGGGATCTGGTGTTGGGGGATGTAGTAGTTTTACCCCTGTCATGGACAGATCATTACCTCCTCCAGACCAGTCTTCTGGCACATGTCTGCCCTTGGAAAGGTGTAGGACCAGTTGATTAGGTCCGGCCCCAGAGACTTATGGACCCAGAAATGTTCTGGAATGCGCTAGGGGAATTGCCTCCCTATCTTGATGTTCACTCAATGACCTCATTGTCTTCTGGAACAGCTTGTTGACTGAGGCCATTGACTGAACGGCTCCAAGTAGTCCACTCTAAGAATGCTGACAGCGGGGCTCACCGTGGTTCATGGAGGACCTGTGGCAGATGAAGCTGGATGGGCGGCGGTTGGAGTGATGGTGGCGCCGGACTCGCACTGAAGCTGACCAATTTCAGCATAAAGCTAGCTTAAGAGCTTATGCTGTTGCAGTGCAAGCAACAAAGAAAGAGTTCTTTGCTGCCCTCATTGCATCTGCAAAGTCATGTCCAGCGGGGCTTTTCCGGGTGGTGCAGAGGCTGGTCAGTCCGGCCTCTCTCTGCCTGGAACTGGAATCTTCCAGTGCTCACTGTGACATGTTTGCTGACTTTTTTGCTGCTAAAAACACTCAGATTCATCATGACTTCGATGCTGCACTTGTGACAGTGGTTGAATCAGAGGTAGGGGAAGCCCCCCCATGTCTGTTGTTGTGGGATCAGTTTCAGTGGGTATCACCCACTGATTCAGTGGAGGTCCTGTTGGGACTGTTCAGGCCACCTGTTGTGAATTAGATCCATGCCCATCCTGGCTGGTGAAGGCCAGCTGCGAGATGTTAGGGCCGTTGCTGGTAGGGGTTGTCAATGCCTCCCTTAGGGAGGGCAGAGTGCAGAGTTATCTCAAAAAGGCGGTGGTGCGGCCTCTGCTCAAGAAGCCATCTTTGGACTTTGACTCCCTGGCCAGCTATCAGCCAGTCTCTAACCTTCCCTTTTTAGGGAAGGTTATTGAATGGGTGATGGCCCGGCAGTTACAGGGGCATCTAGACTGGGTCAGATTTCTTGATCCCTTGAAGTCTGGTTTTCGCACTGGGTTTGGCACAGAGACTGCACTTGTGGCCTTGGTTGATGACTAATGCTGTGAATTGGATCAGGGCAGATCATTGATTTTGAACTTATTGCATCTGTTGGCAGCGTTTGATACCGTTGACCACAAGATGTTGGTGACAAGACTGTGGGACCGGGTTGGGGTAAATGGGATTGTTCTTGAATGGTTCTACTCATTCCTGGCGTGGACAACTCAGCGGGTGGTTCTCGGGGAATGTACGTCATCTCCCTGGAACCTCATGTGTGGAGTCCCACAGGGTTCTATTTGGTCCCCTCTCCTGTTCAACGTGTATATGCAACCTTTGGGTGAGGTCATGAGAGGGTTTGGCATGTGGTGTCATCAGTACACTGATGATACACAACTTTACCTCTCGTTTCCAGAAACCCAGGTCCAGCAGTCTTCTTGGTGCTTACCCGGTGCTTGGCAGCTGTGGGGGGACTGGATGAGGGCGAGTTGTCTGAGGCTGAATCCTGACAAGACAGAGGTGATGTGATGGGTAGGACTGAGGGGGTGGTGGCTCCCATCATTGGCGGGGGTCTGCCCCCCTTTGGCCGCTCAGGTTCATAGTCTGGGGTACTCCTTGACCCACAGCTCCACCTAGATTGTCAGGTGGAGACTGTGGCGAGGGTAGCATTTCACCAATTACATCTAGTGCGATGGCTGCGGCTGTATGTCTCAGACTCGGATCTGGCCACCATCATCCATGCCTTCATTATCACTTGACTTAACTACTGTAACACACTTTATGTGGGGCTACACCTGAGGATGGTCCAGAGGCTGTAGATGGTGCAGAATGCGGCAGCTTGTCTCCTAATGGGGACAGGTCGCTGTGAGCACATTGCACCTGTGCTCCATACTCTGCACTGGCAGCCTATTGTCTTCTGGGCCCAATTCAGGATGTTGATGATGACTTATAAAGCCCTAAATGGCTTGGGTCCTGCTTATCTGCGAGACCGTCTCAGGCCCTGGGTCATTTTTTGGCCCTTGCGGTCGACTGGGGGCACCCGACTCGAAGTCCCCTGGGTATCCCTGGTGGCGATAGCAGAGAGGGCATTCTTGGTGGCTGCACGTCGGCTCTGGAACTCCCTCCTGATGGAGGCCCGTCTATTCCCAGACCTTCTCTCTTTCCAAAGACCTGGTTGTTCCACCGGGCCTTTGGGGAGGGTGTGGTGAGGGTGTGGGGATTGGGGGAGAGGGTTTTTCTGCCTTTTAGCTTTTCTGCTTTTGGTATTTTTTAATATTTTAAATATTTGTAGTATTTTAAATGGATTTTATAGTTTATTTTGGTTATGTGTTATGTTGTTCACTGCCTCAAGCTGCCAGTATGCAGGAGGGTGCAGAATATAAATATTTGAAATGATAATAATAAATAATAAATAATAAATAATAAATAAATAAATAATAAATAATAAATGAATATGTTAATCACAGGGGAAATCAACCCCATGGTACTCGCTGCAAAGTCATTATGTGGTGGAGCAGCATGAACAAACATTCATCATGTTCCATGTTTATGCTGCTACCCTATGGACTCTAAGCAACAGCAGGGGCCAACATAAATAAAATAGGTGAAGGGTGAGAGCCCAGCTAGTGATGCTCAAAAGACAAAACTCCTCGCTGTTGTAAAAATCTGGCTGTAAGGTAAAGCTCCCTGCTGGTGAAACTGACAGGGTAAAGCTCCCGGCTGCAATACAAAACTCCCACTGATAAATCTGACAAGAAAAAAACTCCCTGTTGAAAGACTGCCTTCTGGTGAAACTAATGGAAGAAAGCTCCTGGCTGCAATACAAAACTCCCACTGGCAAAACAGACAAGGCAAAGCTCCCAGCTGAAAGGCATAATTATCTGCTGGAGAAATTGACAAGATGAAGCTGGACCTTTCAAAAAATGAATCACCCAAACTCTCACTGGTGAACAGATGTTGATTTCATTTATTAATGCATAACCAAAAGGCCATAGCAAACCTATTTATCATATACATAAAATAGTTCAACATATAAAATTAAGAATTGGTGAAGCAAAAGAATGACACTTCAAACACATGATCATCTCCCTCATATACATACACCAATAGAGTAAAATAAATAAAAATTAAACTTTAAACTTAAACATAAAATTAAACTTGCATCAGGGGGCTGGTCCCACCATCATCCCAATCCCCCATCTTGGTCACCCTAAATGTAATATAGATATTAAACCATCCATATAAGGGGATAGACTAGAGATGTGCGAATACCTGGGGATTCGGTGTTAGGCCTGTTCACGGTTTGGCCTGAATGGGTTTGGGTGTGTGTGAACCCGTTAAGGCAGGGGGGGCGGTTTTCCTCCCTCCTCCAGGCTGTCCGGGTGGAAGGGATGCCAGGGAGCACCCCTCCACACTGCCGGGTTCCTCCCTGCTCCCGTCCAAATGGGTTCGGAACCTGAACTTTGTTTGGCCGGTTTGGGCGGGGAGCAGTTCAGATTCGGAGGGTTCACGAATGGGCTGAACACCCCGAGTTTGGGCCGAACCCCGAACTTACGAACCATGTTCGTACATTCCTAGGATAGACCCTAATAATTACGGGAGCCCAGGATAATTATAAGCAAAAGTATATTTGAGCAAGTGTCATGACCCAAAATATGCCCCTACATTGGAAGTTTAAATTCCAAGAACTTATTACACAAACAAAACGCATGCTGCAAAAAAGCAGCAATAGCTATGGTCAAAGTGGGGGAGGTATCGGCAAGAACTGTAATAATTAAGGAGGCATTTGATATTCCAGTACATCTGTTCAAAAAAGGTTCCAGGTACTGCATTCTCAATTGGTCGTATAAGTGACAGTGAAAATATTGATTTATTATTATTATTATTGTTGTTGTTGTTATTTATTTTATTAACATTTGTATAGCACCAGCCATGTACCTGGTGCTTTACAGAACCAAGATAAAGACGTGGCCCCTGCCTACGGCTTATAATCTAAAAAGACAAGGAGGGGACAACAAGGAGAGGGGACAAAGGGAAGACAAGGGAGAAGCAAACAAACATGCAAGTGGCTGCGAAGTCTCACGTACACGTGCTTGGCTTGGTTACAGTTAGGCAAGAATCTGCAGAGAAGGGCAGACCGTAAGTATTTGGGGAAAAACAACTTGCAGGCATTGGGAAAGGCAGCACGGAAGAAGTCGGTCTTGAGGAAGGATTTGAAGGTGCGGAGGGAGGAGGTGAGGCGGATGTGGGTAGGGAGGGAGTTTCAGGCATAGGGGCAGTGAGGGAGAAGGGATGAAGGTGGTTAGGGGATCTTAGGACACGGGGGAGAGTGAGTGCTCTGTTGATTCTGTAATCTGGGAATCAAGTGGGCAAAGACGCTGTGCATAAGGCATTTTTGAGTGACAGCCCTCCAAAACCTTAGAAGGGAGGAAATTAAGCTGAGCACAGAGAAACAGATACTACGAGATGATATTGGAAGGGTTAAGTAGTTTGCCATATGTCCAATGTCTGGGGCCCACTGTGCGTAACCTGATAAGTAGGCTGTATCCATTATAATCATTATATTCCTCTGTCTATCCGGGTCGCAGATTCTTTGGGAGATCTCGGCTTTAGCTGCTGTCAAGTTTTTATTCAAAAAATAATCTTTGGAAAAAACCAAATTTGATAGATATTATCAATGGCTTTAAACCACGAATTTTCATGCAAATCTTTTAACAAAAATTGAGAAAGTCCATAAGGATTTGATATAATTATTTTTAACCAAAGGTAGAGAGCAGAATTCCAAGTCACTGCAGCCCAACTTTTTTGACCCAACTCAAGCCTTGCTGCTGCCATCGGGATACCCCTTGGGACTCTAAGCAAGGCTTGGAGAAATTTATTTTGAGGTAAATTTATTTATTTATTTATTTATTTATTTTTAAACATGTTTATTGTTTGAATACAGTTTACACATGTCGACCTTCTGCAATCTCTCCACAAGATACACAAGAGTTGCATTTGGGTCCGTATTTATACAATTTTACAACTTCAAATTATAACAAGCAAAAATAGAACAGGAGCTCGCACCTTTTCCGTCTTTCAGATTGGGGTTCCTTTCTTTATAAAGGTCCTATCTTTGTATTATGTCTCAAAAAGCAATTGGTAATCTTTTTTGTCCATCTTCCTCTCGTCCAAAGCCATTATAACTGGAGCCCAGATCTCTTCAAACTCATGCTGTTTGTTGTGAAGATCAGTGTGGAATCTTTCCATAGTACACATACTATCTTTTGGGATAGTTCTTCTATAGAGAGTTCCTCAACCGCTTTCCAATGTTTAGCTATAACACTTATAGCTGCAAGGAATATAACCTTACAAGAACTCTGGCAAAGAAGCATATTTTTTGTTTTGGGGTAATATGGGCATAGACCTAGCAGGGCAATTTCTGGTCTATATGGGACCACTTCCCCAGCTATCTTATTAATTATCTTCCATACTTTACACAAAAATGTTTGTACCTTCCCACATTCCCACTAGCAGTGTTTGTAGCTCCCTTTTTCTCCGCAGCGCCTCCAGCAAAGCCCTTTCCCTGTAGAGTCAACAAATATTAACCTCTCAGGTGTTAGGTAGTACCTAATCATCAGTTTAATCAGGACTTCCCTGACCTCCAAAGAGGCCACACACTTGTTCATGTGCTGCCATACATCCTTTTCTTCTTCATCCTCCATGGGTGTATTTATATCCTTCCTCCATTTTTCCATATATTTTACAGGCAATTAAGTTATTTCCTTCATTTCCTTATATATCCTCCCCAGTCTGCCTGAAGTTCTATTCCTTTTAAAGATTAGATTCTCCAGCTTAAATGGATCTCTACTGAACCTATCTTTATTCTGGGGGGAGTATGCCAGACCCTTCAGTTGTAAGTATTGGAAGATATCCAAAGTCTCTTGTGTCACTTCCTCTAGCTTGTGTGCGAGCATAAACCTTCCCCCCACAAAACGTTGCCCCATCCTAGTTATTCCCTTTTTCATAAGTGAGGATCTAATCCTTGGAGCAATGCTTCAGTCTCTGATTTGTATTGAATCAATCGGGGTAAAGGGGGAAAAGCCGCCTTCTAGCCCCATTTTTTCCCTTATTTTTTCCCAATTCTTGCACAGGGCTCTGACAAATGGGTGTTCCTTTCTAATCTCTGTGGGTATTCTTCCCTGATCCACTATTAGGTTCTTTAGTGTCTGTACCTGTGTGAGTTATTTCTCTAGCTCTGCCCATTTAGGCGCGTTCAGTTCATGATACCAGTTGTACATTCCCACCAGAGATGCTACTATATGGTATAACCTTATATCAGGGATATTTAGCCCCCCTTTCTCTTTAATTTGCATTAGAGATTGTTTCCTAATTCGTGGTTTCTTTCCGTTCCACACTATGTCCTTCTGAGGTAAATTTAAATTATATGATGTTAGAATAGCATGACCACCGCCTCCTCTGCCTGCACCTCCACCACCTCCTCCTCCTCCTGCCTTGCTCGTTTGCACTCTGCTCTCCTCTCTCTTCCGCCTCGCTCCATCCTGCCATGTCCCCCTGCTGCTGTGTGCCCTTTACATCTCCCTCACCAGCCTGTGTTGTTGCTCATTGCCTGGCAGTGACGCTGCATGCTTTGTCCCCAGCTGAGAATCATTCTGCTTGATTCTGACCAGTGGTTGCTGCTCAGACATTACTTTTTTTTGTTTTCCAGTGGGAATCGCTTTGACCACGCTTTCGGAGATGGTCCGGGCCAGAGCTCCGGAAGGGTGGTTACTTTTGACCCCTGCTGGGGATTGACTGTAGTGAACATCTGGTGCCCATGAAACAGACATTCAGGGCGCTTTGGCCCCGCCATGGGATTGACTGTGGTTCACTGTGGATTACTGTGATCTCGTAATGTCTGAAAATACACATTATCAGATACATGTCTAGCACTATCAAACTTACCACCAATGAAGAGTGACCATGCAACACTTTAATAAGAAACAATAAATGGTGATCTATTGATGTATTACCCAGTTTTGCCCACAGAAAATCTCTGTCTACTAGGTCAAATGCCACCTTCAAATACAGGAAAGCAGCAAATATCCTGTTGTTAAGTTTTATATATTTTTCTATGAGATGGAAGAGAGTTAAACATTGATCTATCATTGATCTCCCTTTCTGAAAACCAGCCTGCTCTGGAAAAATCACTTTGCTATCTATAAGCCAAGTTGTCATTTTATCCAGCAATGATTTGGTATACAATTTACTCACAACACTTAGCAGACTAATAGGTCTGTAATTTGCAGGATTATCTCTAGGACCTTTTTTTAAATATGGGGATGACTACAGCCTTTCCCCAGTCCTCTGGCACAAGCCCTGAGTTATTGATGGCAGCGAACAGGGCTGTCAAAAAGGGGACCCACCAATCCTTATAACATTATAAGAACTCAATTTGGATCAGGTCTGGGCCTGGCGCCTAACGCCTTATGATTTTTAAAGGTGTCAATTAGAGAGACTATCTCCAGTTCAGTGACAGGGGGCCAAGCTGGTAAATTGGATTCTACTTCTTATAATATTTATGAAATCATGCTCCTCAGAATTATCACAGAATAGCTTCCTAAAATAATCCTCCCAAAGCTGCCTATTTTCAGCTGTTCTATGGGTCTTTTGAGGAGTTCATTGGATATGTTTCAGGGAACAAACCTCCACAAACCCATGTTCACTCCGTGGGTTGCTCCAGGATTTTTGTGACCAAATGTAATGTTTGTACCCATGTTAGGCAGCTGGAATGGTGGCAAGCATTATGTGTAGAGACATCTACACATATGAGTAGAGACATTCCATAATTCTGCTTATAAGGTAGTTCCCAAAGGTCACACACCATTTGCAGTTTGAGTCATTTTCACAATGATATTTGATGTGTTTTGCTTGTCTTTTTTGCTGACTGGGGTCACAGAATAAATGAAGTAGGGTCATGTAGGCAAAATGTTAGTATTCAGTGTTAATGGCCTGTTTGGAACCTTGAGCAAGTAGGTTAGTATGGATAGTAATGCCCAGATCCAAAGTTTTTGTAAATTGCCATAATCCCCACCCCTTGAAGTCATTTTACATCTAAGAACATGGGCATTTTAACACACACCTTAAAGTGCTGGTCTTTCAATCTTCTGGGTTTACAAGTCCACAAGTAAGTTCCGGATGCATTCTTCACACACACAATGCCCTGAGGCAGCCTAAAGTAGCTGCAGCTGTAACCGTAAGGGGCTGCCATGGAAACCAAGTGACTGCAGCTGCCTGGAGCAAAGCAGTTTACCAGGAGAACTTTTTGGGAGAAGTTCTATGCAGAAGTTCAAAGAGCCAGATGTTTAAGATCTGGGTGAGCGATTTAGACACACAGAACATTCAGGATGTAACACCAAACGTGCTGGAGAAATGTGTGTGTAAAAATACCCCATAAGAACATCTACTGAACTCTTGTCCTTAATTGTTTTGTAATCTTTCTTCTGCTTTGGGGGAAATGATGACAACCCTACACTCTTCCCTAATGAGAGGTGATGCATATTTATTTATTTATTTCAATTTATATGCCTCCCTTCCAAAAAGGCTCAAGGCGGCTCACAACAATAACAATATTAAGGCACATACAAAAAATACCCCAACCCTCCCAACCCTCCCTCTCTGGGGCAATCTCTGCAAGTTGATACACCAGTTTACATCTGGGGTGCTGCCAATGGGCCAGTGCCCATCTGCCATCATTTCTACCTTAGATGGAACCAGGCATCCCTGGGGCACTCTCTTCAAGTTGACTCCCTGTAACATCTGGGATACTTTCTGGGATACTGCCATGACAGTGCCAAATGAATGATACTAGCCACTCAGTAGCTAGCTATAGTCACCATATGCCCACTGCTGCCTCCCGCCTCAATGAGAGAGAGAGAGAGAGAGAGAGAGAGAGAGAGAGAGAGAGAGACCACCTGTGTCTGCTGCTACCACCTGACTGACTGCTTCACTGCCACCATTGTCTTCACTGTCCACAGTCTCTTTCTCTCTCTCTCTCTCTCTTCAATACCTGCCAACCTGGAGTAATTGCTGCAAGTTGAAGCCCCAATGTACTTTGGGATGTCAATGCCTGCCCCCATGGGGTAATCACTGCAAGCTGAGGCCCCCATGGACTTTGGGGTGTTAACTGCCTGACAAATTGCACATACCTGCCTGGCTTTTGCTCATGTGCCAACATCAATCCCCATCTTCTCCTGCTGCTGCTGCCACTCACCAGTCTCCCTCCCCCCCATGCCTGCCCCCCTGGAGCAATCACTGCAAGATGATGTCTCCAGACACTTTGGGGTGCCAGTGCCTGCCCCCAAAGGATAATGATGACTGCAAGTTGACAACCATAGACACTTTGGGGTGTAATATGAAAGTCTGTGCGAGACATGCCTGCCTGCCTGCCTGCTTCTCATCTGTCCAGTAGGGATGTGAGAACAGAGTTAGGGTGTTCAGTGTTCGGACCGTTTGCGAACACACTGAACCTGAACTGCCCCCAACCCTAAGCGGCCGAATAAAGTTTGAGTTTCAAACCCATTCAGGGGGGTCGGGGAGGAACCCGGTTTTACCTCCCTCCTCCAAGCTTCAGGGGTGGAAGGGGTGCCAGGCTTAAACCCCCCCCCCCAGCCTGCTAAATTCTTTAAAAAAAAAAAAAAAAAAACCCACCCCAGGGATCAACCTACTTGGTAGTGCTGGTGCTCTGACCCCGGGTCCAGTGGTGACCGAAAAGGAGGGGCTGGAAACCCTCCTTCAGTTCCCAGAAGACCTAGAAGAAGCCTGAAGCACTCTGGAGAACCACCGGAGCCAGACCCGCTGCCGCTGCCGCCACCGGAGCCAGAGCCAGAGCTCCAGCACCACCAGGTAGGTCAATCTCTGGAGCGTTTTTTGTTTTGTTTTAATTGTTAACAGGCTGGGCAAGGGAGAGGGGAGGGGAGCACAGGTGCCCCTTCCACCCACGCAGCCTGGAGGGGGGAGGTAAAACCAGGTTTCCCCACCCCCCGGACAGGTTCAAAACCTTCGTTCGGCTGGTTCGGTCGGGGGCCAGTTCGAGTTCAGGGCCAAACACCGTGAGTTCGGGCTGAACACCAAACCCCCAAACTCTGTTCACACATCCCTACTGCACAGCTGCAGAGCCATCCTACCAGCCACACAGCCCAGGTAGAGCTGGGAGCACAACAAACATGCATGTTTACATGTGCCACCTGGGCCACATTGGGCCAAAATCCCATCTGTTTTTTGTGTATCATTTCAAGCTAGGAGTGTAATGGGAGAGCATGATTGGCATCTCTGCTGGCCAGTTGAAATTGCTGCAGTGAGGGTGTGTCAGGCAAAACAAACAGTGTATCTATTCAAGCCAGGGAGGTGGGGGGATGGGGATAAAGAGGGAATGGTAGAGCTTGATTGGAATCTCTGATGTCCAATTGTGCTCATGCAGACACTTGACACACACAGAGAATTCCTGTGGTAGGGTTTCATTTGGTGCTGACAAAACGTGGAGAAGCCAAACTGTGAAAGCAATATCAAGAGAGGCTGGCTGGCTGTAGCTGCTTGTCTACCTGCTCCGTTGATTCTTTAGAGCTATTCAGAACAGATCTATTTCCCCCTTTGTTTCCAAATCATTTAAATCTCTTGACTCTACAATCCTACTACATCTCTTTTAAGTGACTCCTATCTGTTAGAGAAGTGACTGGACACAGGGCTGCCTGTGTCACAGGCAGCTTTCTCCTCTCTTCCAGTGATCTTCTGCTGCCCCCTGTGGACAGACAATAACACTGCATTCCATGTAGCCAGAAAAATTAGGCCTAAAAAGTAATTGATAAAGTAGGCCCATTTCATCCCTTGAATTGCTAAAAGGCAGGTCAGTTGAAGTCTTGACAGTTCCCCCACACACACACTATTTCTGTGTTGAAAGTTGTTTATTAAACATGTTCTTTCTTATCTATTTGTTGGCCATATGCCCGGACATTTTGAAAGAAAACCATATCGTCTTGGTTCCTATGTTAAATTCTGTCAATGCTTTTGAACTATTTACTTTTAACATATATAGGTGTATTCTTTGACCCCAAGTAGTGGGTGTTTTGTTAAGTGGCCAATGCTGTGGCAAAATAAGCCATAACCTTTAAAACAGGTACATCTTTTAGTCATGTTGTTTGCTGTGTTTACTGAAAGCAACCCGAATTAACTGGCATGTCCAGGAAATGCCCAGCTGAGAGAGAGGGATTCCTTATAGGGTTTACTCAGGTCTGAGATTAATTTTCCATCTTAATTTAAAGTGTTCATGTTTCAGAATGGGCCATATAATCAATTTTTTTTCCTGTTCTATTCCTTTCTTACGACCTATGGCATGCTGCACAATTATCAGAACACTTTGGTCTTTCACTGAATGTTAGAAATTAGCTGTAGAAATGTTTTGTTCCAACTATCTTGCTTAAACTTCATGAGGTTTGGAATGTAGACATGGCTGGAAGAAATTAGAAATTATGGTATTAAATGGGGTCCTCTAGCAGTATTTCACAGTATAAACACTGGTTTCTAAAATGGCTCTGTTCACCTGTTTGGATATAATATGTATTCATGATTCATTATTGATTGATTGCTGTTTAATAACTTACTTGCCATTTGATCATAGTTTGTTGTTTTGACTGGAATCTACTTGCTTCTTTGTCTTATGTTGGTTTCTTCATCTTTCTTCAGCATAGGGTATTTTCAGATGTTACATGGTCAATGTCCACCACAGTCAATTCCCTGTGGTAGCTTTGACCACGTAACATCTGTTGGGGGGAACAGATGTTCCCCCCCAGATGTTACCACAGTGTGGGATCACATTCACTATGTGAGCAGCCGAAGCGGCGGGCCCGGAGGCTGTCGTGTGTTGAAGGTGATTCCCCACCATGGTGACCCCCACCATCACGTCTGGACGGCGGCCACGGCCCGGAATCCCCGCAGGGATTCCGGCCCGTGGCCATAGCGGGTGAGCGCTGCGATGGCATTGGCCGCGGCAGCCGCCCGTCTCCCCAGAGGGTGGGTGGCAGGAAGCGTGGAGGGGGAAGGGCTGTGCGGCCGCACGTTCTGCCGCACAGCCCCGCCCCCTCCCCGATTCCCTGCTGGGATCCCCCGGCACGTCTATTAGGGCGTTATGGGTCATCCTGGCAGGGGATCATTACATTGATTTCATGACAGGGCCAATTGGCCCCATCATGTCTGAAAATACCTATAGATTCCAAGTAACTGTTCTTTTGAATTGTGTCTTAATGGGAAACTCAAAGTCTTATAAATCACTGTTGCGCTAGAAATTTCTTTCTAAAGTGAGTAGAACCAAGGTAGATATAGCATCTGTTCTTCAATAAATTCCTGAAAAGAAACCCTATATTAAATTATGTAGAATTAATAGAATTGAATAAAACTTCAGTAAGGCTAGTAGACTCCATTGGGTTTCATACAGCTCTATTGAGCTAATAGACTCTATTGAAGTGTGACAAAGATCAGGACCGGTAAAAGGTTACCATGGTCTTGGTTCATAGACGTAAGGAGGGATGAAGTCAAAATAACCAAGAAGAAGATACCGCTGTGGAGACATGGGGTAATTTCAGACATAACAGTACCACGGTCAACCACAGTGAATCCCCTGTGGTTGCTGTTTGTCCCGTTATGTCTGTTGTGATTCCTGCCAGATGTTCACCCCAGTGAATCACTGGCAGAAATCACATTGACCACAATTCCAGACCTCCAGTTGCCCAGAGGTCCAGAATCGTGGTGGGATCGGACCCTAACTGTGCTCACATTGGCCACGATCTGGGATGGGGTGAAGGTAACATCTGTTACCTTCAGCCTGGCCAGATCATGGTCCTGATCATGGGACAGGATCAGGTGCAGCTGCCAGATTGGCTGCTGCGCCCGGCTGTCTCCCAGAGGGCGGGCGGCTGGGGGAGTGTAGGGGGGCAGCGCTGTGCGGCCACACGTTGTGCTGCGCATCCCTGTCCCCTCCCTGATACCCAACGAGAATCAAGCTGGCACGTCTAAAGGATGGCTGGCCTGATTCCTGACCGGGATCCGAAACGGATCCCGGTCCGTGGTTCAGCGTGGCGGGCCTGATGGTCCGATACGTCTGAAATCACCCATGGAAACTAAAAGCATCTTTCTTTAGCGTCATGACTCAGCAAGAGGAAAACTTCGTTCTAATTGGTGGACCCCTGACCTGTTTGCCTACAATTGGAGAAACACATGGCAGCCATTTTGAAATACTCTCAGAAATCCTATATGACTGGCAGGATATTGTTGACATAAGGAGAAGGAAAGGAAGACATGTGCTTGCTAATCAACATGCTGCTGGACCAAGTCACCTGTGGGACTTAGTTTTTTTTCTCTGTCCCAACTCTTTTTCTTTTATTTTCCAATCTTTTTCTTTACTACTTTTTCCAAAGTCTTTTATTTTTCATTTTGAAAGCCACTTTTCATTTTTAAACTATTATTAAGGTTACTTTTCTCTCTTTTCTCATCTTTAATTTATTTTGATTTTTACATTTTATTTTCATTTTTAACTTAATTTTTCTCATTTTCACTCTTTTCAAGCCATTTCTTTTTTTGCCTTAAAGTTAATGTTTTTAAATTTCTTTTCCCATTTTTCAAGGGCAATTCTTATTTTTCTTTAAGGTTTTGTCCCCAGGTGCAGACTTCCCTTTTCTTTTAGGGAAGCACTGTATTGTTCTTAGATAAACCTATTTCTTTTCCATTTTTAATTCTGTCGGGTGGACAGAGTTTCCCCAAGTGCTTCTCTGTCTTTTTCTGTCCTGTTTTGGAGCTTCCATGCTCCTTGCTTGTTTAGATATTTTTTCTTTAATTCTTATCAACTCTCCAGCATAGCAGCAAGTTAACATCTTATCTTCCCCAGCAGGACCCCACAGACCCTGGACAACTTTTGAGGGACCTGCAATATCTCTGTGGTGAGATATATTCTCCAAGAATATATATTTTGTGATCAATAACCTTTTTTGCATGCTTCCATAGTGCTTTTATAGTAGTGTGTAAGCCTGTTTGGCAGGGCAATAAATTGTAGTATTGCAGTCATAATAATTGTCTATTGTGACTTTTTGGTGAGGAAACCTAAGCTTTCCTACAGAGATCCCTGACCCTATGGTGGATCTAATTCCTTGGATAATCTCAGGGTAACATTCCCCATTCCCTTAGAAAGCAAAGAATGGCCGCTGAAATGAATGGAAAACAAAATTTTAAACACAAACGAAATAATAATGAAATGAAAAAGAATACAGAAAAAAAAATTGAACATAAAAAAAATTAAAATGAAATCAAAAATGTTCCCCCCTGCACTTCCCTATTAACTAGCATGTTTGTGATTTTACTTATCACATTGCAACTCCAAACCTACTGAACTCATGAACACCTCACCTAAGCAAATGAGTGACCAGAAATTAGAGAAAAATTCTTACCTTGGCTAATTCTTTCAGCATGCATCTTTAGAGGGTGATGCTTCTCATTAGAAAGGGATAAACTCTTAGAAAGTATATGGATCAGGAAATGCCACTTAATATCTTGTCTGGGGAAAAAAGTAAGTAGCAAAGAAATGAAGCCACCATAAAGAGAATAAATACTTGTGCCTTCAGCTGCACAATGAATAGATTATCATGCTTTACTAGGTATACCTCAGGCAAATAAATCACATGTCCAAAATCGTGGGTTTTGTACTCTCCAGCTAGAAGTGATGATCATATTTACAAGAGTTCCATCTTTCTGGTGAAAATACAATGAAAGATCTTCAACGTCAGTTGAGAGATCTGAGTACATCTCTGCTGCCAAGGTGTCCACAGCTATGACAATGCACATGATTACAATAGGATCTATGTGCACTATATATTCTATGGAGGATCCTTAATGATTAATGTTGTTCTAATGAATATCCAGGGAGTTAATAATGATGATTTGCCATTTATTATCAAGTGCTAGTGATTTAACTTTATGCTACAGATCAATGGCAGTTCCCAACATATCTTTGTTGTGCAATAAATACATGGAGTTTAACAAAGAAAAACCATTGGAAATTGTTCCTCAAATTAAAACCTATATTAGGGAAGAGAAATCATTGTAATCTAACCATAATCTGGTTCTTTCAAAGACACATTTATTTGAATGATTTCTATTTATGAAATGTTGATATTCTCATTATAACATTTTTGTCACTGGTTCCATCTTTATTCTCAGTCTATACTACTTACTGCTGTAATGTCAGGGTCAAGGGGAATTTATTTCACTGTGTTCATTTTTGCTAAAAATGAAACAAACACTGAAACTGAAATGACCTAGTATGAGCAGGGCTAGCTTTACTCACCTTTGTAACCTTCAATAATAATAATTTTAAAAATCGCCTCCTCCCCTCCTTGGGGAGGAGGGTATTTGTCCCCACTCCCTCTATTAGGGACGAGGGAGCAAGAACTGGCACTAGCAGGTTACAAGGTAGCCACCTAATAGAAAGGGGGGTTATTAGAAAAACACTGCATTAGAGTGAAAGGAAGCCCCACAAGATGGGGCTTCCACAGCACCATTTTGTGGCTAGCAGCTGCCCTCTGAATTGCAAAGGAGTGAGGGAAGCCATAAAGATGTACAAGCTCCCACCTACCTGCCCATTCTGTAATAATGTGAGTGAGAATTGATCATCATCTTGGGACCAGGAATGAATTTTTCCTAGGAACTCTAATGGGCCTGAGCAACTGAGCTTTTACTTTAAGAACATAAGAAGTGCCATACTGGGTCAGAGCAATGGTCCATCTAGCCCAGCATCCTGTCTCCGACAGTGGTCAATCACGGTGGCTTGGGAGAAACACCCCACAGGTCACAATGGGGGATCCATTCCCTATTGTTTTCCTCCAGCTCCCATCATGTTCCCTGATCCTGTCTGGCTAATAGCTGCTAATGGCTCTATCTTCCAGAAACTTGTCCAAACCTCTTTTAATCTCAGC
>QEPC01015080.1:312408-323065 GCA_003113815.1 Sphenodon punctatus | reverse complement strand
CCCTTGTCCACATGCTTATTTACACCCTCAAAGAATTCCAACAGGTTAGTGAGGCATGACTTACCTTTACTAAATCCGTGTTGACTCTTCCCCATTAAGCCATGTTTGTCAACATGCCCTTTAATTCTGTCCTTAATGATGGTTTCCACCATTTTGCCCGGCACAGACATCAAGATTTACTGGTCTGTAGTTTCCAGGATCACCTCTGAATCCCTTTTTTAAATATTGGGGTTATATTTTCCACCCTCCAGTCCTCGAGTACAGTGGCAGATTTTAGTGACAGGTTACAAATTACTAACAGTAGGTCTGCAATTTCATATTTGAGTTCCTTCAGAACTCTGGGGTGAATGCCATCTGGCCCTGGTGACTTGTTAGTGTTCACTTTGTCAAATTGCCCTAGAACATCCTCCAACATCACATTGATTTGTAACGGCTCTTCCAATTCCTCACCCACAAAGCAAGGATACAGCGTGGGTATCTCCTCCAAATCCTCCGTACTCCTTCAGCTTCTCCTTTCCTGCCTTCAAAATCTCAACCTGGGGGGTGGATCTGCAGGCAGGAAGAACACTGCTGGCTCATTTGCCACCATCAATCCAATGAACTTCACTTATTGCTGTTCAGGTAGCCGCCTCCTACCTGCTATGCCACAAATTAACTGACCACGTAGTCAATTTCCATAGTTCACCTTGGTCAGAGTCGGGTGTTCGTGATGACCCTCACCCCCCCGTGGGTCAGAAAAAAAGGGTGAGTGTAATAGGTCATGGTACACCTAGGGTAAGTCTCTGCAGGACCAGACCCCTCACTGTCATGTTCTTCATAGGAAATTAGCTTACAATCACTTGCTTCTTGGGAATTAACTCAGTGGGTGTGATCCAGACATGCACATGCAGCATGCGCAAGGCACACGTATGGATCTTGTTCAGCTTCCACACGGTATATGTACGTGCTACAGTACCCCGTGCACACCCTCCCAAATGCATCATGTGCAGTGTGTCCGCTCATCCATAGGGCTTGGGTTTGGCCCTGGTGAACTCAATACCAAAGCCCATGTAAACTGCGTGAAAGCTCCGCACATGTATGCACGTGCAGTTTCCACATGGCACAATGGGATGACTGTGGGGATATGTACAGTTTGCACATAGTTTACACAAACATTGTTAATATGTGACCCTTCTCCACGCATGATCATGGATGATCCCAAGAGGGGGAAGTTCCCGGTGATCAGGCTATGTCTCAAATTATATGGAATTTCTCCTTTCCAGTTGCCTAGCATCCATGTGCATTAAGGATTTGGTCTTAGGACATTGACTCTGCAACCTGTTGGCCTCCCCGCCAAGAAATGTAACAGAGACCAGAAGTATTTCAAAGCAAGATGTTATATTTATTTTACAGAACACATACAAACAGTGCTGCCTAGCTTGGACTGCATTCACAGAGTTAAACTTTGGATAGTGGTAGGGATAAATCTCAGTTTCTGGATAACAGATTGTAAGTTTTGTCCAAGGTCAGGGATGAGAAAAAGAAAGGGAGAAAGGGGGAGGTTAAAATAACAAGAAGGGAGTTGGAGTTTTAAAACAATGAGTTTAGAGAAAATGGAGAAAAAAGGTGGGGGAAGAAAGAATAGGAGGATGCGAGTAATAGTGAAAAAGAGATTACCTCTCCTTTGCCCATTGAGAAGGGGACAGGTGAAACCCAGTGATCCTGCAGTGTGTCAGGAGGGGGCGGGGGACAGACAGGCCTGGTAGACCCTTGGGGAAGACTTGCACAGGAGACCTGTGCGTATCCACATCCAAAAGCAACTCAACTCTGCAAGGGAAAGCTCAGTTTTCCTGTAGATCAGGAAACAAAGCCACACAAAAACTCTCAATGGGAGCTCGGATTAGATATGTGCATCAGGGGCCCATGTTGATTTCATTTTAATTTTTTTCATTTTCATTATTTAAATCTATCATTTTTGTTTTCAAAAATATTGAGTTTTCATTTTTGATTTTGTTTTTGTTTTCCATTGGTTTCAATGGAAAACATATTTTCGACTGTAACGTTATTGTTTTTCATTATATTTGGCTAAAACATGGAGGGATTGTACCTCCAATTGAAGGCACTGAGTTTTCCAAATTCCAAAAAGAGTGGATAAAGGAATCCAATTTTATAAGCAGTTTAATTATATTATTTTGCAAAAAAATTTATATACATTCTTAGCTGTAACTTCTTTGCCTCAGGTTTAGTGTAGATTAAACTTAGTACATACAGGAAAGGGTATATTAAACATACCATCTCTGACAACTTTCAGAAGGATTGGATAAAGGGTCCTGGTGGTATAAACAATTAATGTATAAATGTATGTCTGACTGTAACATCTTTGTAGTCCAACCTGTGTACATGATATTTGGAAGGAGTGTATATCACACTTTCATGATATTATCTGCAAAATACCAGAAAGATGTGATAAAGAGTCCAAATTTTATATGCCTGTACAGCATATGCAGAAAAGGACCTTATGCCAGGGATTCTCTTACGTGTCACTGTGGTATAAAATCGGTTTGTGATGACAACTGGCCAGCATAAATGTCAACCAAATATCCTAATTCTGTGCTTTGACCATCCCAAAATCTCCCCCCCACCACTTGTTACTGCACAGTCAGAAGCATCTGTTTAGGAAAGAGTCAATAGAGATTCTCTTATGTCCTCTGTCACAGTGCTGCAGGATGTGATTGTGATAATTGACCAGCCTGGATGTGAATAAAAAAAATTATGACAACTGAAATTAAACTGTATAAGTTCCTCATCACGTGTAAGTATTGTTCAGTCACCATACCACACTTACGCAGCTTAATTTCAGTTGTCATCATTTTTTTTTAATGAATAAGAAAAGAAAAATGTATAGATTGATCTGATATTTAATAAAGTTGCCTTAACATACACTTTATTGTCATGTTAATGTTTGAGTATAATTTGTAATGCCGCCTTAACAAGCTTCTTAAAACGAAGGTTTTTTGTCTAGGTAAAAGGTTGTTAGCCAAGTAGGTTGGGAGATGTAACCTCTGACTGTTGGGAGATGGGAATGAACAGCAGGGAATGGATCACTCGATTAGTACCTGTTGAATACTTCTCCAAAACAACTGAGAATGGCCACTGCCAGAGACAGGATGTTTGGCTGGATGGGCCATCGGTCTTAACCCAGTATGGAACGACTTATGTTTTTAATGAAAAGATACTTAACGGAAGGAAAAACATAGCAGTAGAATCTAAAACAAGGGTAGGGAATCTCGGGCCCAGGGGCCAGATCCAGCCTAGTTTTAAGCTAGTTTTTATGTGGGACCTTTCCAGTTCCTACTTCCAAGCACTGAAATGCTGAACTATGGGTAAGAGAGCAGATATTAGGACATGCACACACAGATAGGATACAGATCCGTGGCACCTTCCCCTTCTTCACTGCACCACTTATGCACCCCTGCCCCAACGACTATGTGGCCCTCGAAGCTTGTACTAATTTTCAAAGTGGCCCCTTGGATGGAAAAGGTTCCCCACACTTGATGTAAAACTTATGGAATTTGAAACTGTCTTCTGGGTCTGGTCTTCCTGTTTGACAAACCAATTTCCTCCACTTCTTAGAATATATGCGTTCTTACTACCAAGTAAATTCCAAGTGACTGTGGTGTACCTACTTAATAGGCCCCTGCTGTCATTCAGGGGTGCCCTCCTGGAGGTCCCGCAGTTTCGGTGGGTCCATACTGACAGGAGGGCATTCTCAGCGGCCGTGCCATCGCTTTGGAATGGTAGAGGTCTGTCTCAGCTCATATCTTGTTGCCTTCCAGCGAAGTTGTAAGCCCTGGCTCTTTCACCAGGCGTTTGGCAGGGATGGGTTAGGGGATTAGTTTGGTTTCTTTTTAACAAACTGTTTGAATTTTAAACTGTGTTTATATGTTTTATTTGTCTTACTGTTGTTTGTATTTTTATTTTATTGTGAGTCGCCCCAAGTTGCTTGTGCGAGAGGGGTGGGATATAAATAAAATAAATAAATTAAAAATAATAGAGTTAAAAGTTGCTTAAATATTGTAAACATTTTGTACCATTTCGGTAGATTTTATGGAAATAAGAAGCCACAACAGAAAGTGAAAATAAGTTTGTCACTAGTGGTCCGAGTGGGAGTACCAGAAAACCAAAACAAATTCTATGGAGGATATTGACAGGTCTGTGGAGTTTGCATGTGGCTTCACTGTGGTCTCTTTTCAACACACATGGGCTGGGCTGAGTTTTCTCTGTTACCAGTAGAGGGGGATGTGGCACCTTCCTAACAAATGTCCAGCTCGCCTTCACTGTCTTATCAGTCTCCCAAACCAGTCATTCACCATGAAAGAGGAGATTTAATATTTCAAGACACCTTCCTTTTTAGGAGAGACCTTGAATACAGAAAAAGAAAAGGTTCTACTTGTCATGATCTCCAGCAGACACTATCCTTTTGGGAACCCATGGAGTTACGTCCCTTGATACTGCAGGGCATATAGCTCCTGGTATGTGGCTTATGCCCCCATTCCCTGGGCAGTTTGTCACCAGTTCAGTATCAAACATGGGACTTCATTTTCAGCCTTTGGCAACACCCTAAGTCTTCAGCTTCAGTGTCTCATTTGTAAGCACCACCTTAGTTTCAGAAAGTTCCAGTGGCTCAAACTGCATAGCTGGGAGAAGAGGGAAGTGTTGCAGCTACTGCTACTTCCACCTCCGTTACCTTTCTCTGCAGTTGGAGCTTCTGTTCTCTCAACAAGAGGAATCTCCTGCTCCAGCATCTGGTTCTTAACCAGGTGATACTGTGGGAGATGCAATGGAAACATTCCCTTTGAAGGACTTGAAATATTTATTGAAATGTTATTCAAAATTGCCCAGGTGGGCCTGCTTCCTGTAGCCTGTGTAACAGGAAGGCACAGCCCCATCCACCTCACCCCACCCCCGCTTTAGTATTTGAGTCCTCCATCCTCACATTTCCAGTTCTTGATGGCTTTTTAAACCTGCCAAGCAAAATTCTGCTGTACCTTCTGCTGAGGTTATGGAGGCAAATATCTAATCTCGGAAGAAATAGACTTCTCGTACAATTGTTTGCCCATTTTGGTGGATGGAAAGGGGTAATAAATAAGATTCCTCTCTTCCTTTTGAAGTAGCTTGCAGATTTGACAATTTAAGGAACAACCCGAAATAA
This sequence comes from Sphenodon punctatus, assembly GCA_003113815.1. NCBI lineage: Eukaryota > Metazoa > Chordata > Lepidosauria > Sphenodontia > Sphenodontidae > Sphenodon > Sphenodon punctatus. The sequence continues at coordinate 317,874 of QEPC01015080.1, read as the reverse complement.
GTCTTCATATTTCACATTTTGTATTAGATTACAATTACTGCTAAGATATCCCCATCAATAATCCAGCTGCTAGAGCCCAAGGTACGTGAACGACCGCCTCTTCCCTTATGTTCCATTACAGCCTCTGAGGTCGGCCAAGGACACCCTCCTGTGAGTACCAATTGCCCGTGAGGTTTGTACAACAAGGGCACGCAGAGAAGCGTTCTTGGTGGCTTCCCTACAGTTATGGAACTCCCTCCCCTTGGAGGTCCACCTAAGCTCACGTCTGCTCATCTCTTGGAAGAGATGTAATACCTTCTTGTTAGGCCACATGTTTTGTGGGCTAGGATAGGATTGGGTGGATGGGGTTAGGGAGAGGTTTAACTGGTTTTATGTTTATATATGTTCCTGTGTTTTATATTTTTATATCCTTTTTACAGCTTACACCTGTCCTGAGCCTTTGTGGAAAGGGTGGGGTAAAAAATTGAACAAATAGAGAAAGGCCTAATGTTCTTTTACTACCATTGACCTTTTGTGACATGTAAGTTCAGTGTTCTTACTGTTTGTAATATCTTCATTTTTTTTTAACTTGGGGCTGTAATGGAGCAATGGTATTTAGAATATGTGGTACTTGTGTTTAAACAGACATGGATCAAGCAAGGAAAGGATGGATAGCTGTATTTATCTAGTTTAGAGCAAGGCTTTCTCTGAAATAACATACATCTGTGTGTGGAGGTGAAGGTTTAGTATGTCCTTGTCAATGTGAGAATGTAATTCTAAATAAAGACCAGGTTCTAACTACCATCTGGAAATAGTGTTAAGTTATCTGCAAATATGTGCAAGAGAGGTATCAATCTGCAGTGGAAACAGTTTTTGTTGTTGTTGTACACTTGGCACTTTGCTTTAAATCTTTGAAGAATCTGTAATTATCAATATGCACAGTTATAGCATACATGTACAGTGGAGTCTAAGTAGAATTCCTTTGACCATGTTGTTTGTGTGCATGTGGGTAGTGTTTTTTTGTTTTTTAAAGCTGACTTCAGAAATTCTGCTTAAGTAAACTTTAAGGAAATGGAGGTGGAGAAATTGATGCTTGGATTAAGTGAAAACCAGGTTTTTTAGTCTCCAGCACGTTCTCCCTCTGACTCCTCATCTCTCTAAAAAAGAGAGTCACAACAGAGCTGTCTGTGTGATATATCCTTTCAGTTCTGACTCTGGGGGGGTCTTGGGTGAACTGGAGATGTGTAAAACATATTGCTCACTCCTTCCACAGCCTGCCTGAAACTGCCCGGGTTAGAGCTGACAACATTTCATATGCATGAATCTCGGGCCCATTATCAATGCGAGTCTGTGTCAGAGTGCTGGAGTCAGAGTACTGATGAGCCTCAACTCTGGTCTCCAACCCACTTGACATGCAGACTCTGACAATATTTTAACCACAGAGTCCAAAGCTGGAAGGGATATCAAGGGTCATTAGTCCAGTTCCCTGCAGGTCCTGCCACCCCAACTAGCTTCAGAGAAAAATCTATCCAGTAGTCACAAGTAGAGATTGGGACCAAGCAGAGCACACTGATGCCTAGAATAATAGGGAACAATTCTAGAAAAAGATCCGGATGTCTCAAACAGTGCAGGGGAAAGCTAAAAGCCCCCACTCCACTGCTAATCTGCCCAGAGGGAAAATACCTTCCCGACACCAAAAATGGTAATCTGTTAGACAGCATGTTTGCAGGCTCCACGAGCCAGGCACTTGATATACAATTATAGCACCCAGGCTTCAAAATGTCCCAACAGTCCTACCTTTAGTTGCATACAACTTTGATGCTTCAGGAAGGAAGAAAAAAACAACCTCAAAATGTATTCCTGGGGGGGGGGGGGGNACAAGGACACCACATCAGCAGGCAACACCATCTGAAACGGGTCCCACAAAACAAACCTTGGATCCATAGTTCCAAGATGATCCTCTGCAATAACTGCGGAACCGAAATCGTGGTGGATGTGAGCGATCTTATCCACAAAGTACTCAATAAACCAGTCACAGTGGTCACTGGATTGCTCCAGGTCCAGGTGGAGGCAGGCAGGACTGACCAAGCCTTTCACCACCTGGAAAAGCTCTGCTGGATGTGACTTTGCAGATGCAACGAGGGCAGGAAAGAACTGCTTCTTTGCTGCCTGCACCACAACAGCATAGGCCTTTAAACTGCTCTTATGCTGCAATCGATCATACGCGTCGTGAGTCCGGCACCACCATCACTCTAACTGCCTACTCTACCGCTTCAAACACCACAGGTCCTCAGTAAACCAAGGAGACCTTCAGGAGACTCAAGAGGGCAGCGGATGCCTGGGAGCCACTCTAGCAATGGTCTCGGCCAACAAGGTGTTCCAGAAGGCTACGATATCATCATCAGAGCGGGTGTCAAGGTCCAGGGGAAACTCCCCCAGAGCATTCCGGAACCAATCCAGGTCCATAAGTCTCTGGGGGCAGACCAATCTAATAGGTCTTGTACCCTGTTGGGGGCTGACATGTCCCAGGATGCATGCCTTAAGGAGGTAATGGTCAGACCATGACAAAGGCTCCACCCCCCCTAAATCCTACTAACTGACCCCCCCATCTCAAGGCCGGTGCAGACAACCAAATCCAGTGTATGTCCCTCCTTATGTGTGGGGCCACAGATGACTTGGGACAGGCCCATGGGTGTCATGGAGGTCATGAACTCATGCCTCCCTCTTCCAACATCAGTGTCAGCATGGCTGTTAAAATCCCCCAGGACCACTAATCTAGGGGTCTGGAGGATCACATCTGACACCAGATCAGCAAGAGCATGTAGGGATGCCACCGGGCAGTTGGGTGCACAAATGTGGCTTTTACAATGACCTGAGATCTTGCAGCATAAAGCGGGAATACTGAATTCACATATTACAAAAATTGCAGAATTATAATACCCAGTGTTATCTCCAGTTATTATAGTAGCCCATTGTAATGTGTGAAAGTGGCCTCAGTTTTACACAGCCCCTCCAATCTTCAGGGAGCATACTCAGGGATTTAGTCTTGATTGTTTAATTATTTATTTATTTATTACAAACATTTATATCCCGCACCTTCCTGCACACTGGCAGCTCGGAGCGGCAAACAACACAAAAATATATATATAAAATCCTTTAAAAATACTACAAACATTTTAAATATTAAAATATCCAAAAATAGAAGGCTAAAAGGAAGAAAAAAAACCTTCCCCTCATTTCTCTTCTACCACTTTTGAAATCATTATGTTACAACAGCATTTTGTTTTTTTGTTTTTTTTTTAAACCCGATTCTATCTATCTTGTAGCTCTTACAAAGATTAAGGGCTTGGAGGACTGGAAGAGTTTTGCATAATAAAGACACTTTAACCCAAGATTTCCATTTCCAGTATAGCTGTTTACAATAGTAATAGTAAAAGGAACCCTCTTCTTAAGATCTCTTGTATACACAAAATATGATGCTGTTTTAGGGGAAAGAAGCTCTCTTGAAAATGAGCAAAAATATAACAGATGAGGAAAGAAAAGATATAAAGAAAGCACACATGCATTTAAATCATGCCTTATTTTTGTGATGTAATCCTGAGTTATGTTATTTTTGCATTTGCAATTAGAGGGCAGAACAGATGGTGGAGTCTGAGTTTAAAGTGAAGTGTCCATTAAAATAAGTTATGCTGCGAAGTAATTGTTTCTTATCACAGTGTATCCATTTGCTATAATAGTATAGCTGCGTTATTTACCAGAACTGGTATTTTCAAAGATGTTTACAGTTTGGGGGAATTCACAATAAGAGGATTCATTCTTATAAATGTCCACTACATTTACAAGGTGGAAACCTATTAATAATAAGTATTATTAATAAAAGGAACACACACGATATAGCTAGTGTTGCAAACTTACAACCATCAAAATTCTGGACAAATCAGGGCCTAGGTACAAAGTAGAATTGGAATTCCTCCCCCCCCCCAATGGCTATAAAACTGAGGATGACTATTATTTTTCCTATATGTGAAAACATGCCCTGAGTTCAACACTGATCGTTGAAACTTACTCAAGAGTAAGCCTGCTTAAAATTGCAGCCATTATTTGCCATAGGGCATCATTTTGGGGGAGCACAGTAAGCTTTATGAAAGGTTATCAACCTTTCACTTACATGAATATTAAAAATCACCTCAACTAGGACTAGACAAAAATTTTGTATGAAACTTGTGAAAATAGTTTTTTCTCATTTTGGGGAATCCTTTTTGTATAGAAGTTTTTCGCACTTTTGAATATTTTCGGTAGAATTTCCCACAATTTTTCCCTTTTGTTTCACAAACCCGCTCAGTTGTGTGTGTTTTTTTTAAAAAAAATTCCCCCATTTTTAATTTTTTCTACTTTCTTTTTCTGCGTAACTTATGAAAACTGGAAAGGTTTGGCAGAAATTAAGTAATTTTTTGGTGAAAATATCTTGTTTGATAAAATCTGGAAAATTTCAAAGAAACAACATGTATAGCTAGTGTCAGTCGCCTTTGACCTCAGAACAGGGTCAGGGGGGATAAAATCTAATAAAATTAAGAACAGTCTATGTGAATGAGTCATTTTTATTGTTTTACATTCAAAAAGCAGACCTTTGTGTCTGGGGTGACCATAGCTAACTTAACTAATTTTACTGCAGGCATTCCTAGGGAAATGAGTCATTTTCTCAAGAACAGTATTAATGGTGTTTCTCTTTTTAAAATTATTTGGCCAAATGTTTCTGTCAATATCTCTTCTGCCACTAGCCTTGCACACAGTTAAAACTCTCAGGAGAGAGGCTGCACCAAACACTGTCAGGACTGAGTCAGAAGGCTGAAATTGCCATGTTCCCTGTATGACCTCCAGGCAGGTGATCTGCTTTTTGCATCCCTTTGGGAGGGGCAGAACTGCTTTCCTCATGACTGATTACCAAGGAAAACCATCTCCTTCCTGACATAATAAAGTCACATCTGATAACTTCATTCCTCCAAAACTTCGTGCTCAACACCGAGGATTGACCCTTGTGCAAAAAAATCAAAGAGCACAGAGAGTGGTGTGATGAATCATCAGCATCATACTATGTTCCCTTGCTCTTCCTGACTGGAGTCACTGGTTTTCAAAAACCTTTTCAAGTTTTCTAGCACAGGGAGACTTCCTTTCCACCTTCATGCAAACAAGGGTGATTTCAGACGTTACGGGCGGGCGGTTCACCACAGTGAACCACCAGGGGGGGTGAACAGCACAACCACGCCCCGGGGTGGAAAAACGACCTGAACAGACGTGATGGGACCTGGACCACGACCGGGAACCAGGCCTAACCATCACGGACTGGGGCAGCACAACAGACGTGCAGCCGAACCCCCGCCATGGTCAAAACGCCCAGAAGGCACCGGGCAGGGGTGGGACACAGACATGGCCGCCTGAGGGCAAACGAAGCCAAAAGGCACACAAGGGAATGCCCACACAAGGGAAATG